>ML793407.1:345633-356472 GCA_009831015.1 Picea engelmannii
TGACCTTTGGTTGCATGGCCAAGGGAAAGGGGGTCTCATCACGACAACCTTCTCATCTCTGTGAAAGTACTTGTGGGTAACACTGTCAACTCTGGTCACCATGCCAAGGCAGTGTCCTCTGGTTAGCCCTTGAATAAAAAAAAGAAGAAGAAGAAAAAGCAAATAAAAGAAAAGAATAAAGGCAAGAATGGGCTTGGAAAAATTGCATCCATGACAGGTACAACTCGTCTTCTACAAAGGCACCCACAGATAACATTATGCATCCTTAGCTCTCACTTCACTCACATGTCTGGACATCCCCTAGCCACATCACCTCACTTACATGGCTTGGATGAAACCTTCCAGGAGACTTCCCTTTTCTTGTGGATACTAGTCCAATAGGATGTCTTGTCTTTTTCTCCAATCTTGTATTGTAGGTTTTTGTAATGTCTTTGAGCTATTTACTGATGTATCAGGGTTTTTATGCATATGTTTAATAATATTAATGATGAAATGTGATTGACATTGCTATGATCCCTGTGACTAATGAGCCCATGGAGGGCGTAGCTTTTGATGTGCAGGACGATGCTCGACGGACAGGTACCATTTGGACCGGTACACATGGGGAAATGATCAGTTCGGACCTCCATGGGGCTGAAGAGCCCACCAAATGGATGTTGAGACCCCATCAGGGGGGCAAAAACAGGACGATGGTTGATCAGGGTTTTTGCACCAGAGAAGAAGAGGACGTTTCATCAGAGGCACTTTGGCAGAGCCTGGCCTAGGGGGATTAACCCACTTCCAGTGAAACGTTTGCCCTGGATGGCCCAGGACGTCACCTATGAGCTCATGACGTCACCTTGAGCGTGTGACAGTTTGACAGGGCAGTTGGCACGTGTGGCATGATGGAGAGGCCCAAAGAGGGCTAACGTTTTGCTCTTTATTGTTGCATTTTCCCTAAAAGGGGCTAACGTCTCTCTTGGAAGGGGTGACGTCTCACCTTTTGCTCAATTAGGTTTTAAAAAGAACATTTAATGTAAAAACAATATGATTTTAGTATTATGGCCTTGTCGGCCTTTTTATGACCTAAAAAAGTAAATTAGGTCATTGATACACTATATATTGAGGGTTTTGACTCTCATTTTATCATCAATCTTTCACTCACCACTTGGTGAGGTCTGAAATTTGCGCCCCATTTGGGTTATTGGCTGATTTGAGGAAGGTGCACTTGTTGAAGGAAGAGATTTTTGGCATTCTATGGTGTTTTTCTTGAAGGAAGGTGTTACAACTAGGGTTTGCATGATTATTTTCTTGATGATTTGTAAGTATTTTTCTGCAAAACTTTTTGATTGAATGGTTGTAGTTTAATTTCTTGCATCTATTTATAAATATTGCTGAATCAAAACCCTAGGGGACAAATACACAAGTAGGTCGTTGTCTCATGTCCCCTGATAAAAAAAAATTTAGCCATTGAAGAAGAAGAAGAGAGCCTAGCCATAGCTACACTCCTTCTTCTTCCCTTAAGCTAGTCGTACCTTTTGACTTCAAGAGGAAGAGGACGTCCCAGGCCTAGGTTATCTACACCTAGGGCTGTTTTCTTTTAGGGTTTGATGAAAAAGCCTTGCCTTAGCAACACTCTCCCTCTTTAAACCCTCTTGTCTTGACTTTGCTTTTCATTGAGCTAGCTGTTTGCCGGGAAGGAAGAGAGAGCACGAGGCCTTGCTTTAGCAACACCGGAGTGAGCCTCTCTCCCCTAGGGTTATGATTTTGGAGCCCTACTTTAGTAGCACTTCAAAACTTATCCCTTTAGTCCTTTAAAATCTCATCTCCTTCAACTTTTGCGTTCTTCACCTATGACTCCATTAACCCTAAGGCACTGATCTAAGACCTCCAACGTTGAAGTAGAATTGGATCCAAACACTCTCAAACCTCTTGAAATTGAAACCTTAACTACACTAACCCTAGCCTAGACTAACTTACTAACCCTAAGTTGCTGACGTCATCATTGAATATTTCATCTTTATTGCAGCAATGTTTTGACTTTTGAGTAATTGAATGGTAGTTGAAGGCATTAATTGAGTTAAGAAGTTATTTGTTATATTGAATGTCGTTTCATTCAAGTATTTATTGATGAAGTGATATTAATGCCATTGCTATCTTGTAAACATTGACTTCGTCAACCTTTACTTTCAAATTGCTCATATTGAATATAAGATAGTCACTGATTTATATGAGGTATTAACCAAGATTGCACGTATTAGTTTCCTTGTTGTGTTGTCTCAAGCAGGTGCTCTTCTTTTCTTTGGTTATACTCTATTATTGGTTGTTTAGCCGGGACTATCTGATTGGTGGTAATCTGTGAAGGGGAACTTCGTCCTTGTGCTGTTAGCCTTTGCCCTTTCAAAACCCCAGGTTACCGGGGACGTCTCCCCTGGGCCTAGCTTCCCTAAATAGAAAAAACCTCCCCATTGTGGTGACATTGGGTGGGGAAGGTTCCTGTTTCGCCAGTCTGACCTACTACTCCTTAGCCTTTCTTGTGTCTACAAAATGTGCGATAACAAGAATTACATAACATTCTTGGCTGAAATTTTCGCCCTACTTGGGCAATTCGCTCCATCTTGTCTTGTTGATTTTTTTGTAGCTTCGGGAGGTATTCCCGCAACAGGCCATGGTGTCAGGCATGTGGGAATCTCCATTGACACTAGATCAACCTTTCGTTTCAGTGAAAATGGCCTTGGAATGAGGCTAGGGCCTCATGGACAAGTTGATGGGCATTGTGGGCTAGTGTTGAGGTTTCACACCCACAAAGAGGAATTAAATATTCTAATTTGATGTTGAGTTTAGCGGAGGGCTCCTTAGAGTAAGCTAAGGGCTTCTAATCTCACATTAAACTCCTACAAAAGGAGAGGAGGAGATTGTGACATCTCATTGTGACATTATGGAGTTAGCATAAGTGAGTAAACACTTGTGCTAGAAGGATGGAGATTTCAGCAAGGGAATTTTTGTACTTAGGCAATTTGGCCTAGGGTTTCTGGTCATCTTATTTTCTGTTATTGGCGGGGAGAATGCACGTGGGATGTAAGGTAGGCCGCATGTGTGAAGGAGAAGACTGTAGTTGAGAGAAGAACAAGCTACACGTGTGGTACAAACCACATGTGCGGATCATACAGGTCCATACAGTAGGCCGCACATGTGGTATGGCTTGAACATGCCGCACGTGTGACAGACCTCAGAACCGTTACAGACAGGTCCATACAACAGGGTGACGTCAGCATGACAGCAAGGTGATGTCAGCAAGGTTGCAAGTAATAAATTGTTCCAAAAATTTTGCTGAGTTTTGGTTTTTAGAGGACAAGGTTGTCCTAAGATTTTGGTGAATTTTTGTAAAGCTGGGAAGGTTGTTTTGCCTTAGGAAATTTCTGAATTTGACATATTACAGAACAGAAAATTTGTGTCTCAAATATGTGGATGATTTATCTCAGATCTTAATGTTTCCGCTACTGTAATTTTCTGTCATAATTTCAGTGTAAAATTGTTTAGTGATAACAACTAGGGTTTACTATTTGCTCACTAGGAAGCAATTTTCAGATCTGAAATTAGTCACATAGAGTTGCATGTGAAAATTGACATGTCTCTTGTGCTTTTGGATGCTTCTACTTGTCTATTGAAGGAAAAAGGTTAGCGCTATCTCTTGATGCTTGTTTCTTGGAAATGGTGGTGGAACATTCTTGATAAGTAGGGGTTTTTCATGCTTTCTCTTGGATTAGGTAAGAAATTTCTTCAATTGTATGTTTTTTTCTTGATTTCAAAGTTAATTCGTCAAACCCTTGGAGGAGTATAAGGGCATACACCCTCCATCAAGATCTATCTTTTATTGTCATTGAAAAGGCTATTTTCAAAGATTGCTACAAGGAGTAAAAGGGCTTACACCCTTGTAGATTTACCTTGCAAAGTTTTGTTTGCTCTAGGGAGTAAAAGGGTTTACACCCCTAGAGAAGTAATAAACCCTAGCTCATAAATAAGAGATTCCATAACCCAATAGATAAGGCACTAGTCTTTTTGCATTGGAGATTGAATATCATGCATTGGTAAACGAGATATCAAGGAGATTGAATTGTTCAAGTTTGAAATTTTATTTTACGTGTTCTAATCTATATTGTGCCCTAAGGGAGTCTTGATTAGCCAAGTGCTCTAATTGCTGTAATGAAATTTAAGCTACAGCCAATAGGGCTGCAACAAACTCATCCTCTTTTATTCTTTTACTCACTCTTCTACCGCTGAAATTCACTTGTAAGCTTTGGTAATTGTTCTACTGGTTATAAGCTATTGTTTGGGTGGTTTACTTGCTGATTTTAGTGGCTAGAACTTGCTGCTGTAGAAAAAGTTTGCTACAGCCATAAGGCTGTTACATATCTTGCTGATAACACTTAGTAACAGCCCCGTAATTGCTATCAAAGTCTTGCTCTAATCATTGAAAATTTATCTACTTGTTGCTGGCTTTATTTCCAACATTTTGCACCTGATTTTGATGGTTAATTTTTCAGCGGTCATAACTTATTTACTGCAGATATATATTTCCATACTGCTGCAATTTTGGGACAACAAGGTTTCTTGCTGGTTCCCTATTGGTTTTGAGGCTTTATTTATCATATATTGTCTTGTTCCGGGCAGGTTTAACATTGTTTGCAGGTACATAACCTTGGCAACCTTCATCAACTCACAAGATCTATTTTCCGCTTTTGACCTTGACCTATAGGGGCATTCTCCAATCTCTTCTCACTTTCCATCGCAATCCCCCTAGGGTCACTGGGAAGCCTCCCTTGTGTTGGACTTGTCCTTCACTAAAATGAGTGGGACATCTATTGAGGTGACAGTGATAGTTGTTCCTAGTTGTGTCACACATTTGTGGTTTAGCTTGGGCTTTGCCCAAACTACAAATTGTGCGATAACACAATGCAAAACAACTTGTAGCTAATAGTTTTTTGTCATCATTAGCCCGTAGCAAACAATTTCTTGATAACTTTGGGAATAGATGGTGAAGGTAGGTTCAATTTTGTGGAGGCATGTAGATTGGAAGGATAATATGTATGTCTTATGTTTGTTGGGGGGATGGTTGCACTCAAATACATGGCAAACACATGCAAGAAACAAAGTAAGCATACCTGCGGTGAGGCGGTATGGGCATGGATGTATGGACGAGTCAGAGGAAAAAAAATTCCACTATGTTATCACACAATCTTGCACCTTAATGCAAAATCTTCACAAGGTACAAAGATGAGTGGAGCATGGAAGAGTTGCCACTATCACCTAGACGACTACTTTCATCGTCTTAGTGAAGGACAAGTCCAACACAAGGGAGGCTTCCCTAATAGCACTTAGGGTTCCTAAGGAAAGATAAGGTCACCTACGTAACTACCCAATTTATCACCAATTAAATGTCATAGACAAGTTATGGATTAGGTGGTTACTCAAAGTAAATTCCAGATTTGAGTTTTGTTCACTCTAAGGGTATTTTAGAGGGTTTATCAAGTTATTATCTAATGCAAAATTATCCTAACAGTGCAAATCTGAAAATTACTAATGGCTGTTGTAAATCTTGTATACAAGATGAGAAATTACAGCAGTATACAAATCACAACAACAGTATATTTTAGCCCCTTAAACATGTTTTAAACAAGTAAGATTTAGGGCTAAAACAATGAATAAATCTAGGGTCTATATAGAGTGTAAAATCTAAAAATTGGAAGACATGTAACAGCCAATTAAATCAAAACGTCTAGTGTTTATGATGGTTGGAAATTATGTACAAGCTATTTAAAACCCTAAATTTACCCTAAAACAAAAATTAAAATTTGAAGTTTTGAATTTAGGATTGACTAGATGAGAGAAGACTAGTGCCTACTAATTTTTGTACTTTCCCTCTTTTCTGGACAAAATCCCTTTGAAGCTCAATTGATCCAGTTTCATGTAGGGTCATAACAATGTTTTCTGGAAATAGAATTTATGCATAAGCTATTGTAGATTTGCGAAGCAACACTACAATTTCGTTGTGCATTTACATTATGCTTTACGACGTTTAATGGTGGTATGTGTATATTGTCGGCCAATACCTGTTTGTGTGCATTTGTGCTTTTCAGTACACAAATATAACCATATTATAACATGTTCAATTTCAAAGCCTCTCTCGTTGTCTTTTTTCTCGTTGTCTTTTTTATGGCTTTGTGAAAACATGCAATTTCTCTAGAAATTATGATTTTGTGAAAGCTTTAAGGACTGTTGCAATTATGAGGCTGCTTTTTAGTCTTTATTTCTGCATTTATAATTTTATTCCTACTTTCTAGATTTGCGTCATGCTTCTATATATATAGATGGATAGATAGATAGATGCCGCCATGTGCATGTTTGCAGTGGTTCATCTATCAAATTCAAATACCATTTAATGCCAAACATTTCACGTATCTGGGATTTGCCAAAAGGTTGCAACGATTGAAATTTAATAGTGCCTTCAAATAACACATTTCTCGTATCAAAGGCTATGATTGGTTGGTTGTGAAATATCATTGAGGTAAACGATAAGAGGGTTTGACATTATTGCACATATAATACTGGGTATATGCACTGACGCTCTTTTTCTTTCGTTGATGCAGTATTTTGGGTGCAGTTTGGAGAAGCGTATAAAACCTCGATATGAGCAGTTGGCAAGAAGGGGAATTCATGCTGGTCTTTCGTCAATGCTGAGATGCAGCGACAAGGATTTCAAGTCGAGATATCTAAATGGCAACAACCACGAGAAGTCTGATAATCACAATTAAGACTGCTGAAATTTTCTCATTGTACACAGATTTAAATGTATGTAGTGCATGTATAGGACATCCGACTCAATGCTCAAAAATGCATCTTGCTGTGATTTTGTACATGTGAACCTGAATCGGCCACCTATTTCTTTGACTTCATTGATACATGACAAGCACACATCTTGCAGAGCTCACAGGAAGACTTCAAGGGGAGCCTATGGCTGTCCCCTTCATTCTTTGGCAAGGCTTAAGTTTTAGTAGGTTTGTTGTCAAGCAATTTCTAAAATTATCATTGCGATTCTGGTGATCCAGATATCGATTTATATTTCGCTGTGTAACCAATGCAAATGGTATCATGGAAGTTCTGTGTCTTTTTCGCTACAGCATGGATGTGTAGGAGCTTAATTCCTCTGTGCCAGACATTTTATCATTCCTTAGTTTAACGAATAGTGTTAACCTGTCATTGTCTATTATTTTCAAATGCTCTTTAAGAAAGACGAGACCATGCCCAAATATATGGTGTATGTTGGGTTTAAAGATCTATTCAAAGACACCAACTCAAAGAAATTTTATTTTGGGTGAAACACTGGTTACACATGAGAACAGTTTAAGTTGATTAAGTCTTTGCGAATCCTGGAAGGGATGGTTGGCATTAGTCATTTCATTAAATAGACAGGTGAGTAAGTTATCTAGCTTTTCTAGATTCCCTCAGATGTGGCATAATTTTCAGAAATATTCCTTTAAAAACCTGTTAAAGGTTTACAACTTGCTTTTCTACAAAACTGAAAGCATACAGAGGCAAAAAGAACCTGTTAAAAGTTTACAACTTGCTTTTTAACAAAACTGAAAGCATACAGCAGTAAAAAGATCCATATCTGTTTTTTGTTCTTGAGTTCTACTAAATTTAAGGCACAACAATAAATTATTTTTGAAATCCTCTAGTCATAAACCATCTTTTCCTAAGCCCAATAATACTTTAATCAGCTCTGTTTTTACCAGAAAGAAATGAGAATTTATATTAACAACAATATAGGTAATTTTTAAATATCATTAAAACATGGTGATGTGAAATCAGATGTGTATGTTTGTGTGCACGTTTCGATCGTTGTGCGCATGCGAGAGAATCCCCGGACAAACACGATCTCAGCCGTAGAAGCGACGAAGCTGGCCGCGGGAAAGGAAGCCCTCTTCTATCGAATCGGGAGGAAACTGCTAAGAAAGAAGCCGTTCCTGAACAGAGGGAAGCCGTGGGATGGACCGTGGACCGCCTCCCGATCAGCTATGGCAATGTTGTCTGGTCGCCTATGTCTCGATCTCAGTGGAATTCGAGCCTTCTCGCTTGCCTTGGCGGGAACAATGAATTTTGCAACAGTGATCTCGAAGTCTGTTTATTAGGGACAGTTGCTCCAAGCTTACTGTATGGTAGCAATGTTGAAAGGCTGAGCTAAACTCCTGGGACATTTGCCAATCATTGTTTGCCATACAGCAGTCTTTATCTCCTTGCCAATTTTATTTTTGGATGGAACTGTTTGGCACCTTGGTTTTCATATTCTGGCCGTACAGCTATTCGAAGGAATTTTATTTTGGAGCTTATCGTCAATTTAATGTGGGGCGAGGTCATGCCTGCGGAGTCACAAGAGTATGGGAGAATGGGGGTTCGTGTCCACAAGGGGTTGCAGCTCTTTGGGGTATCTTCGTTGGATAGAGGTAGAGTGTGTGGATGACACATGGCGATGAGGTCGTGAGGCTGCCTGAGGGCTTCTTGGATGTGGCTATAGGTCAAATGCCATAGCTGTCACTGAAAATTCCCACAATTCCCACCAGCGATTATACGCCTTTCAATCCCATCCGGAGTTTGCAACTAGTGTTTGACGAAATCCCTGCATGCCAATTGTTTGACAAAACACTTGAAAGTCAAGTGTTTGATGAATTGCCTGCCCACTGTTATCAAAAACAGCTTTCTGCTGATGGTAAAATCTTTCAATGGGAATATTGTACTTTTGTTGGTGGATTCAATGGATTTTGTGGCAGATTTAAAGCAGCAATTGGAGTTTTTAGTGGGAGTACTTGTGGACCATCAACGTCTCATTTTTTAGGGTAAACCACTCGTAGCTCAATCTTTGTTGTTTGGCTATAACTTATGCAAAGATTCAACTATTCATTTGATTTTGCGATTACGGGGAGGAGCAGTGGTCCCTAGGGTTTCTTCAACTTCAAACCCTCTTTTCCTTTAAGGATGCAGTAAAAAATAATAAGCCTTCCACTTCAACTACTTTGACTCCTTTACCGGGTACGTATTTTGTAGATAAAGTGCTAGATGAGCCGTTGGTGGAGATCATAGTGTCATAGGTCACTCATCTTCATCAAAACTATGAATCAACTACTATTATCTGCAGATTTAATGGTTATTGACTTCCTTCATTGGATTTGTACCGGTGGATTTGTTAAAATATTTGTTGTGCTCATTTTACCATGGACAATATCACAATATTGTCACCCAACCATAGGCACGTAGCCACCCCCAAGCACCATAACCTTTGCTAGATAGAGTGATTCCAGAAGTAGCACTAGAACCAACAAATAACTAAGAGAGCGCATCTTTCTCCAAAGATGACGCACCAGACATAAAGTCCCAGAATCACAGGACAAGAACAATACTTAACTGTAGCAGTTACAGTTTCACTCACCAAGAATAACAGAATACCACCAAGAATGTCACCAAGAATACCACCAATAGATACTAGGAGATAGGGCGCATATCTTAGGCTAGATAGCGCTAGAGAGAGACCAAGAACCACCCCAGAAGATCCACCTTCTATCCTTGCAGCTGCAGCTCCAAATTTGCACCGTACTTGAGAGAGTGAGTGAGGTGAGTGAGTACAAATGAGCTAGAGCACCCTCTATTTATAGTGATTCTGATCAATTGTCTGGGCTGACTTGTCCTTTTAGAGGCTAATACTTTAATATTAACTCTTTAACCGAGTCAACTTATTTTCTAGGGTTTTTACACATTTGTTTAGGGTTTCTCTTGCTTCCGGAATATTCTATTTTAGCCAAAGGTTACACATGGAGGTTAATACTGTTAATATTATGGTAGCCGTGGGAGGTATTTACCTCCATGTGTAAACCTGACGAGAATAGAAGACTTCGGAAAGCAAGAGAAAACCCTAATGAGTTGGCTAATAACCCTAGAAGTCTTGTTGGCTCAAGAAGATAATTAATATTAGGTTATTAGCCTCCAAGAGAAGAAGTTGGCCAGAAACAATAAATAATATACTGAACAGACACATATCCAGAAGGAGAAGTCGGCCCCAACAAATCTGGCAGAACCACTATAAATACAGGGCGCCAATTCTCATTTGACATATCTCAGAATTGTTGATAGCAACTGGTGCGCACTGTAGTTCCCAGTTTGGTGCGCACGTGTGGAGGAGAGCTGCAGGTAGCAGTTTCAGTGTTGGCTTGGACTATCTCTTGGCTAGGGTTTGGACTATCTGATCAGCTATTGTTGGTGCGCTATCCTTGGAGGAAGATGTGCTACACCTTGTTTGGCTATCTAGCCTAGGGTTTGCTTCCAGAGTAATTCTCAGTCAAGGTTAAGGTGCTCGGAGGGTGGCTTAGGCCTATGGTTGGGTGACGAGGGTATCGTCAATGGTAAAACAAGCACACAATCTTCTAGATTCTAACAGGTTATGGGCCCACACCTCCTTCATTCAGTCTAAACGCTGGAAGGAAACATAGCCGCTAGGATATTGAGCTCGCTGAGGAACTGTCGCTAGGGTTACTAGCAGAAGCAACTTCCAAGACACTGCTGCTAGGGTTACTAGCAGGAGCAGTTGCAGAAACCCTAAAACTCTTGTTGAGGCACCTTAAGTGAATGGATTGACCTAATCTCCGGATAGATCAGTGCGCTCTAGCCCAATGCATCTCCTGACACTCTTAGCAAGCCAAGACGTGAAGTTTGAATTTCTGGTCAAATCTAGGGTTTGACCAAGTCAAGCAAGCCATGACTAACTCTATGAAGTCTGAGAACAAGTTAGATGGAGCCTCTAACTTCAGAGCGTGG
>ML793407.1:368582-382759 GCA_009831015.1 Picea engelmannii
CTGATCAAGTACTTGTGTGTTACTTGATGTGGTAGTTAACCACTGGATTGTAGTTGTGTACTACTATGAATAGACACAGGTGTGTTCTATCCTTGTTCTAATTGCCTTGAAGACTATCAACAGATTATTGGAGATGATCATTCGGATGAATGATGAACAAAGATTTTCCAGACGGAAAACAGTTCAGAGCTTTCACTCCTCCTGTATCACTCCATGGTGAGAGTGACTTATCCAGCATCATATCTAACTACTCAGATGAAGTATGGTTTCGAGAGATGATGCAACTGATGGTGATGGTGATGCTCATGATCTAGTCATGAAATAGTCTATATGACTATATTGATGCTACCGGGTAAATGGTGTGTTTTGTGCTCAAGTTCATTACCTGTAAATACCTCTCTAGCTAGGAGGGAGTGTTAATATTATGGTAGCTGCGGGAGGTATTTACCCCCACGTGTGAACCTGACGAGAATAGAAGACTTAGGGAAGCAAGAGAAACCCTAATGAATTGGCTAATAACCCTAGAAGCCTTGTCGGCTCAAGAAGATAATTTATATTAGGCTATTAGCCTCCAAGAGAAGAAGTCGGCCAGAAATAATAATAATACACTGAACAGACACTATCTAGAAGGAGAAGTCAGCCCCAACAAATCTGGTAGAACCAGTATAAATACAGGGTGCCAGTTCTCATTTGTCATACATCTCAGGACTGCAGTTTTCCCAGTTGGTGCGCACAGCAGTTGCAGTTGGTGCGCAGGTTTGGAGGAGGGTTGCAGGTGCAACTGCAACAACAACTAGTTTCAGTATTGGCTTGGATATCTCTTGGTTAGGGTTTGGAACATCTGATCAGTCTTTTGTGTTGCACTATCCTTGGGGAGAGATGCGCTGCTCTTGGTTGGGCTATCTAGCCTAGGGTTTGCTTCCGGAGGAATTCTCAGGTCAAGGTTAAGGTGCTCGGAGGGAGGCTTCGGCCTGTGGTTGGGTGACGAGGGTATCGTTAATGGTAAAACGAGTACACCATCTTCTATATTCTAACAGGATGTGTGTAGTAGAGGTGGAAAGTAGGGCCGAAGGTGGTCCACATTGAACACTCGGTGCAGACCAAGGAATGGTGGAATGATGATCTCAAAGGCATTGTCCCCTACAACCATGGTGATGGTGTACGACCCATATCAGATTGAGCGAATCTTGCGGTGGGGTCCAACGAGGTGCTCCTTTTGCAAATGTAGCCACACTTTGTCGCCCACCTGGAAATTGTGTGGCACCCGATGTTGATCATGTCGCTGCTTGTACTTAGCATTGGCTCTGTCAAATATGTCATGAACCTGTTGGTGGATGTGTTGAATGCGTTCAATGAAGTTGTTTGCCTTGTCAGCCTCAGACTGGACATGAGTTGAATCTTCCTGAGTAACCACAAATGGCATGGCTATGTGAATGGGACATAGTGGCTGGAATCCCAAGCCCACCTGAAAGGGGTTGTGGTTGGTTGAGCTATGGAGAGCCCGGTTGTAGCTGTGTTGTACATAGGGGAGGCTCTCATCCCATGTGTGTGGATGCTTTGAGTTGTACATGCGCAGAATGTGTATGATCATCCGGTTGACGACCTCTGTTTGGCCATCAGTGTGCAGATGGAAAGCTGTGGACTTGGTGAGTTTGGTGTCCAGCATCGACCAGAGGCTGGACCAAAATGTACTGAGGAACCCGTTGTCTCGATCTGAGATGATAGATTGTGGGATCCCATAGTGTACCCACACTCGTTCAAAGAAGAGTTTAGCAATGGCTTCTGTTGTGATATTCTTCTTGCAGGCCATCATAATGGACATCTTCGAGAATCTGTCGATGACCACAAAAACACAGTGATTTCCATGCTTAGTAGAAGGAAGGCCCGACATGTAATCCATAGAGATGGATTCCCAAGGTCGACTGGGGGTAGGAAGCGGAGTATAGAGGCCTTGCTTCTTGATGGTCGGTTTGACAATGGCGCAAGCAGTGCAAGACTTGATGTACTTCCCGACATCTTGTCGAAGGTTCGGCCAATAGAAATACTTTTGCAGTACTGCCACATTTTTCTCGACCCCGAAATGCCCAACGACCCGACTGTAGTGCACCTCCCAAATCATCTTGGAATGCTCACTTGAAGGAACACAAAGGTGTCCTAGGTGACATAGCAGGGCATCCTGGAGATGAAAATTGGGAACTTGCTTACCCTCCAAGAGCGTATTGTATGTGTGGCCAAATTTTGGATCACTTGTGTAGAGAAGCGACCAATCAAAACTCTCGTACCCACAAGAGTTGAGCACAGTGGTTAGCGCCACGATGGGTGGTTAGCTGAGGCAGTCTACAACATTATTGGTGCTGCCTTCCTTGTACTTAATGTTCAAATGAAACTGTTGTAGGCATGTGGACCACTTATGATGGCGATCATTCTGTAACTTCCCTTGTGTTTGTATGAACTGTAGGGGTCGGTGGTCTGTGTGGATGACCGTTTCCTTCCCAAAATGCAATGCTTCCATTGCCGACAAGCCTACACAATGGAATACATCTCTTTGTCATAAGTGGGATACTTCCAGACTGTGTCGGAAAGTGTCTCACTGTGATATGCCACTGGATGCCCATTTTAAGTAAGGACTACCCCAATAGCATAGTCAAAGGCATATGTTTTGATCTCAAATGGTTGTTGCAAGTCTAGTAATGTGAGCACTGGTGCAAAGCAGAGGCAATGCTTCAACTCCCTGAACAACTTCTGTTGAGATTCAAACGAAAATAATTTTTCTTTCGCTCCTCCCTTGGTGACTTGACTCAAGGGCCAAGTGATATGAGAGAATCCCAACATGAACCTGCGGTAGAAGTTGGAAAGACCCAAAAAGTTGCGGAGCTCTGTTAGGGTGGTTGGGGCTGGCCAATCCCGAATGAATTGGATCTTTGCTGGATCCACATGCACCTCCCGCTCATCAATAATGTATCCCATATAATGAACCTCGGTCATGCCAAAAGTGTATTTCTCCAAATTGTCACACAACTTGTGTTGCCGCAGTGTTTGGAGGACTTGTTGTATGTGGTGGAGGTGCTCTTCCCAAGTTTGGTTGAAGATCAAAATGTCATCCAAGTACACCATTACAAATGAGTTGGTGAATGGCCGCAAGATGTCATCCATTAGCCTCATGAAGGTTGCAGGGGCATTCGTCAACCAGAAAGGCATGACCAACCATTCGAAAAGGTCCTCCTTGGATTTGAAGGCAGTCTTCCACACATCAGAGGGTTCGATTGGTGCCTGGTGATACCCAGACTTCAAGTCGATCTTGTTGAAATATTTTGACCCCTTGAGTTGGTCCAGAAGGTTATCAATCCGTGGGATCGGGTACCTATTCCAGATAGTGATCTTGTTCAGTGCCCGATAGTCAATGTAGAGTCTCCAACTCCCATCCTTCTTCTGCACCAACACGATAGAGCTCCCACAGGGCGATGAACTTGACCGGATGTGACCTTTCTACAACAGCTTCTGAATCTGCTTCTTGATTTCGTCATTCTCCAGAACAAAGCGCCGATAGATTGGTCCATTGGGCAACGGTGCACTTGGGGTCAGATCGATGGGGTGCTTGACCTGGCAGTGTAGAGGCACCCTTGCGGGGGAGGTGAAGATGTCCTCGTACACCTCCACGACCTTATCCATCTGTTGTTGTCGTGCAGAGGGGCCTTGTATGGAGGTCATGGCCAAAATATTCTTCTTTCTCTGAGGGTGGATCATCAGGAAAACAAATTTCCTGGTTTTGGAAATGAGCTTACTGCATTGTTTTGCAGTAACCAAAGAGACGGTGGTAGGCAGTGCTATCTTTGGTATCTTGTACAACTTATTTCCCAAAGTGATAATAAAAACACGAGGCCTGGAATCATACAAAGCATGTCTCTTCCACAAGTACGGTTGGCCTAATAATACATCAGAAACATCAAGAGGAGCAATGTCACACAATACCTCATCCATGAAGGGCTTGATGTTGTAGGGAAGGAGACATTGCTAGATGACACAGAGGTCCCGTCCTTGGTGCAACCACCCGATGGTGCATGGTTGTGGGTGTGTTGTGCTCGGCAAGCCTAGTCGCTTCACGACCTCTACCGAGATGAGGTTCTTTTGGCTCCCACTGTCGACAATGAACTGCAATGGGGAACCCTTTACCCACATCTTGGAATGCAAGAGACGCTCTGCCTCTTCTGGGTCTTCTGGTTCCTCCTTCTGGATCTTCATGGTGGCAACGATGGCGTTGGGCTCCACATTGATAATCTTCTTCCCCCTATCATTCCCCTTGTTGGGTTCTGGTTCAGAGTCAGAGCATGCATCTGATTCAAAATCCTACAACTCGACTACCAATGACTGCTTGGCCTGACACTCACTTGTGTTGTGGGTGGAGATCTTATGGAACTCACACCACTTCCCCGTGTCCTTTTTTGGCTTCATGGTGTTTTTATTTTCTTGTGGCTTTGGCGGGTTGTCCTAGACCGCCCTACCTTGGCTTGGTCCTTTTTTATGTGTTTTGGGGGTATCTTTCCCTTGCTTCTGATTCGTAGACCCAAAGTCTCGCTTCTTCTGTTTGAACTTCTGCTCAATCTTGACAGCATATCGGTATGCCGCACCAAGTGAGGAGATGTCGAGGAACTTCATTTCCTCTTGAATGTATCTATGCAGACAACTGCAATACTTTAACACCAAATGTTTCTCTGAATCTTTGATACCCAACTTTGTGCGTAGGGTATGAAACAAATTCGTCAGCTCATGCACATCTTGGTCCCTTTGCTGCCGCAACGTAGTCCATTGTATGTATTTGTTCTCATAGCTCCCCACATGATAATATTGTTCCTTGATGGTGTCTCATAAAGAATTCCAAGTGGGTGCGACCGAGAACATAGAGGGTTCCTCCTCGCTCTGTTGATCCGAGTAGGTTTCCCACCAGTCCTTGACATGGGGGACGACTTTGAGGAGTGCAAAAATAATCCTTTCTTGGTCGAAAAAGTCATGAACTGAGAAATATCCTTCTAACAGATTCAACCATCTATCTACGATATCTGCATCTATTTGGCCCTCAAATATGGGAATTTCAAAGTTTACTTGTACCTTAAAAGGAGTGGTGCCTCCAGAGTGGTTGTTGGATGTAGATGTGCCGCTAGTGGGCATCCGTTGAAGGATCTGGGAAAAGTTTTCCATCATCGCGTTCCTTTGTTTCTCGAGGGCTTCCTTGAACAACATTTTGATAGGATCTCATGATCCCTCATCTTTCTTTTCTTCCCCCATGGGCGGTCATCAGGGTTTGCGAGGCTGATCTTGCAAAGGTTCAACCAGATTGAGCCCTAACTCCTTATACTCCGACCTCGTTGGGGACATGCAAAGAAGGATCGAGAACGAGCAAACCACTTTGATACCACTGATCCAGATTTATGTAGGAACACAATGAAATACAAAAATACACATAAACGCAGAGATGCAGTAGAAATAAAACTTCATTTCATTAATAACAAATGACTGAAATACGCTTACAGACAGAATGGAAATAAACTAGCTAAGGCGATGGTAGCTTATCTCTGAGAAGAGATGTGGTGGCTACTGGCCTCTGAATTGTGTTACAATGAGGCTCGAAGGCCTATTATTATTGATAAATAATGGAAAACCCTAAACATCCAAATACCTAACCCTAGGAGATGAAACTCCAAGACTATGGGCCTCGTTTGGGTAAATTGGTACATCAACTTCCTGGGGACGTAACTTTGGCATATGATCTCTGTTTGACGCGCTCAATACCTTGTTAGAAATATCTATCTGAGGACTACAAGTTTTGGGTGATCAACATTGAATTGTGTTCCATGTTGCTCCCCGTTTTCTCAAAAAATGTTGTTTAGGGCCTCAAAATGGCTCCGGAAGTTCAAGACCCGAAAAACTGCTAAAAATAGTAAATTGTGCGGAAACTGAAAAACTAAAAGAAGCAATGGTGGGGGTCCAAGTGGAATAGGTTAGTGGCCACCAATATCCACCTGGATCAACTTACATGCAACCAAGTATACCTAACAGTTATAGAACCTTTCAAAGATTGTTGTCTCAACTTGTACTATAATAACTATCAAACTTGGAACCTAGAGCCTCAACAACTTGTTTCTTTGAATGCACTGAATCCAAGATCACTTATTGGAAAATATATCTTGTACATTCCCTGCAAAACACACTCATTCTCTACTGGATGATATAACATGAAAAACATATACAAGTGCATACCTTTGAAATTTGCAACATCATTCAACTTGTCTTCTAATCTGAAACTAGACACCATCTTGGCAAGAAGAGGCTAGAAACTGAATAAAAAAGGTTCAATGATTAGAACAAGCTAGAAATCCTGAAATTTCAATTTTGACCAAAAGTCAACCTTTGACTTTGACTAGTCAACCTTTGTCTTTGAATTTGACCAAAAGCTCAAACTTGACGGTTTTGTTGGCCGAGGAAACCAAAGGGTGTGCTAGGCTAGGGCACACTACAATACCCAAATATTGTGTCAAATGATTCACTTAAAGTGTCTAGAGAATTAGATTAGGGTTTGTTTCAGCGGCAAAATAAAAAACCCTAGTTGCAGCTGCAACTGATGCCACAATGAGCTTAATAAGGAATTTCCACTCTACCTTCCAACGGTTAGACTATTCTGAAGGTGGTGTGGGATCATAACCTGTTAAAATATTCGATGTGCTCGTTTTACCATAGACAATATCACAATAATATCACCTAACCATAGTCACACAACCACCCCTGAGCACCATAACCTTTGCTAGATAGAGTGATTCCGGAAGCAACACTAGAACCAACATATAACTAAGAGAGTGCATCTTTCTCCAAAGATGGTGCACCATACATAAAGTCCCAAAACCACAGAACAAGAACAATACTTAACTGCAGTAGTTTCACTCACCAAGAATGTCACCAAGAATACCACCCATAGTTACTAGGAGATAGGGTGCATATCTTAGGCTAGATAGCACTCTAGAGAGAGACCAAGAACCACCCTAGAAGATCCACCTTCCATCCTTGCAGCTGCAACTCTAAACTTTCACCATACTTGAGAGAGTGAGTAAGGTGAGTGCGTACAAATGAGCTAGAGCGCCCTCTATTTATAGTGGTTCTTGTAAACTGTCTGGGCCGAATTGTCCTTTTAGAGGCTAATACTTTAATATTAATTCTTTTACTGAGCCAACTTGTCTTCTAGGTTTTTTACACATTTGTTTAGGGTTTCTCTTGCTTCCAAAATATTCTATTCTAGCGAAAGGTTACACATGAAGGTTAATACCTCCCGAAGCTACCATAATATCAATAGGATTCACTCAACATGGACAAAGAATTGTGAGATATCTCTTTGTTCCAAGGGTTTTTTTATAATGTTGACTATGAGAAAATTTTTGAGGGTCTCTGGTTTTGGGGAAGCGCATTACTATTTATAACTCATTGGTTCACAAAATTTGATCCAAGCTCTATGTTTGTTACATGGACATCAGTTTGGGTTTGTCTTCCCAATTTTCCCTTACATTTCTGGCATACCTCAGTGATGAAGCATACTGTGAATACTTTGGGCAGTTACATAAAAACATATTTTGAGAGAGGCATACTTGGAATATACACATATGTTCTACTTTGTATTGAGATTAACCGTAGTAAGGGTCCTTTGAACAAAATAATTCTCAAATGATTTTTTTTTAGATGGGCTCAAGTTTTGGATACTGAGAATACAACATTTCCGTGCCAGATCTGTCATCTTCCTATACATTTACATGATTCTTGTCCTCATGCACAAGTTCATCCCTTATGGAAAAATGGGTTAAATCTAAATCAAAATGTTGGACATTTTTGCTTGTTGAATAAGAGGAAAAGAATGAAGAAAATCAATAAATGCAAGATTCCTAGAAGGAAAATCCTACTTGTTTAGAAGTGTTTTCAAGGGTATCCTATCCTATCTCAGGCTAAAACTCATATCCCTCATTTTTAATATTGCTAGGCTCTGTTATCACATAGTTTGTAGTTTAGGTCAAAGGCTAAAGGATAGAGATCAAAATGGCGTAACAGGAACCTTCCCCACCCAATGTCACCTCGATGGGGAGGTTCTTTCTGTTTAGGGAGGTTATCCCAGGGGAGACGTCCCCGAAAACCTGGGGTTTGAAGAGGCTGAAGGTATTAAGTCAAGTTTTAGAGTTCCCTCCTCACAGGTTATCACCAGAGTCAGACAGTCCGGCTAATCAACCAATAAATGAAGTGTATGCCCTATTGAAAACACCTACCCGGAACAAGACAACAACAATACAATATATGTATGCAGGCTATAACTCAAAGGGTTAGTACTTCAATGACTATCTGCTATTATTCAATAAGAAATGTAAAGTAATAGATACAAGATGAAGTCAACGTTTTTTCAATTAACCATGAAAGAGAATCAATTCATCAATATCTATCAAGATGATTAAGTCTACAATGTATCTAATCAACAATTAGCTCAATAAATACTTCAAATAATCATTTAATTGCTTATATTCAAGATTTGCTGCGTCAAGATGAGATAACCAACTATGACGTCAACCCTCATTAAGTTAGTTTGTTAGTTAGGGTTTCAAAATTTAAGGTTTTGAGATGTGTTTTGTAAACTAAGACTTCAACGTTGGAGGTTAGATATCAGTGCCTTAGGGTATATGGAGTCAAAATATAAGGGCACAAGGTCTTGAAAGGATGAAGGCTTAAATACTAGAGGGAAGGGTTCTAGATTGCTGCAAAGGTAGGGCCCTAGAATCAAAACGCTAGGGGAAAGAGTCTCACTCCGGTGTTGCTTAAGAAAGGCCTCGTGCTCTTTCCTCCTTCTTTAGGTCAACTTGGAAAAACGGCTAGCATAAATAATAAGTCTAAGGCAGAAAGTGTTGTAAGGACAAGGCTTTCAAACCCTAGAAGATGAAGGCCCTAGGTGTAGATAACCTAGGCCTAGGACGTCACCCTCTTTCAACCTATAAACATCAACGCTAGCTCAAAGGAATAAGCAAGATAAGTGTAGCAAAGGCTAGGCTTAATCCCTTTTCTTCAATGGCTGAAAAAATCTCTCTCTAAGGGGACATGTAACAATGACCTACTTGTGTGCTTGTTACCTAGGGTTTTAAATCAACAATATAATAAGCAAATGCAACAAATTACACCTACAACCATTCAATTAAGAAGTTTTGCAAGAAAATTCACTTACATATCATGAAGAGAAGCATAAGAAAACCCTAGTTGTAAACCTTCCTTGAGAGAAATGCCACAAAATGCCAAAAATATCCTTTCAATAGAAAGTGTGCCTCACTTATGCAACACATCTACCCAAGAAGAGCGCAAAAATCAGACCTCACAAGTGTGAGTGAATTGTGTTATTTTAAAATGAAGGAAAACATCCTCAATTTATATCATCCAATGACCTTTAATTAAAATTAGGTCATTAAAATAGCCGACAAGGCTAATAACTAAAAGTCATACTATTTTACATTAAAGTGCTAAAAGAAAACCCTAAATGAGTAATGAGCAAGACGTCTAGCCCCTTTGAGGGAGACGTTGTCCCTTTTTAGGGCAAATCACAGCACTAGATGACAAACGTTGGCCCTCTCTGGGCCTCCAAACTCTGCCACACGTGCCAAACTACCCTGTCAAACTACCATGCGCTGGAGGTGACGTCAAGGACCTCTAGAGGACGTCCTGGGTCAACAGAGGGACACATTCCACCTGCAGTGGGTCAACCTCCTAGGGCTGGGCTCAACGAAGGCGTCCTGGATGAAAGTGTCCTTCTTCTTCTCTCGTGCAAAGGCCCGACCAATCACTGTCCTGTCTCTTCCCCTGATGAGATCCCAACAACCATCTAATGGGCTCTTCATCCCCATGGAGGTCCGAACTAATCATCTCCCCATGTGTACCGGTCCACCTGGTACCTGTCTATCGGGCATGGTCCTACACATCAAAAACTTCGCCCTCCATGGGCTCATTAGTCCTCAGGATCATAACAATGTCAATCATATTTCATCATTAATTTTATCAAATGCATGCATAAAACCCCTAGCATATCATCCAATATCTCAAAGACATTACAATGACCTACTATACAAAGATGAAGAAAAAGACAAAGTGCCCTATTGGGCCAACATCCATAAGAAAATGAAAGTTTCCAAAGGATATCATCCAAGCCATGTAATATGAGGTGGTGTGGTCCAAGGATGTCTAGACATAGTGAAAGACAGGGGTGAATATTATCCGTGGGTGCCTTTGTAGGAGGTGAGTTGTACCTGTCATGTATGCAATTCTTTCCAAGCCCTTTATTTCCTTTATTCTTTATTTCCTTATTACATTTTATTTCTCTTTATTTCAAGGTCTAACTAGAGGACACTGCATTGGCGTGGTGACCAGAGCTGATAGTGTTACCCACAGGTACTTTCATAGAGATGATAACGCTGGCTCGTGATGAGACCCCCTTTCCCTTGGCCATGCAACCAAAGGTCACTACCTTGGCGTGGTAACTAGATAATGGCAATTTCATACTGCTAGGCACCCATGAACATATTTGGATGGCTCGTGATGAGACCCCCCATCCTCTTGGCTAGGTCTTGTTTTGTTATTTTTCTTCGGGTCCCTCTTGTTTCTTATTGAGAGGCTTTTTATTGCCTCCTCAGGGATCCCTGGGCGAGGCATCTCTAGGTTTTATTTTTGATGGATTTTATCTCTTACCAACTTCTTTTACCCCCCTGGGCCTTTAGCCCCTTCTTCCCACAAGATAAGGTGCAACCCCACAAATAGGTCATCCTTATGTTCGGACTAGGGGAATGGGATTGACGAAAGGGAGATAAGATGTAAAAATGATAATATGATGGGAGCGGACGATGGCTCTTCAAAATCCCCCTTGGTGGCTAACCAAAACCTATGGGTACAAGCTTTCTAGGGTACCTTGTCAATCCCCCGAACCATGGTCAAGTGGGTTAGTGTAAGATCCAAGCAGTCGTCAAAAATGAAAGGAATCTGATGCATATATCTGAAAGTTATAATGATCAAACATGACACATACCATGATACCTCGACCAATTACCTCATGGAGAAAGAGTTTTCTCCGATACAAGTCCAAACTGAAGGTGATGGATGATGTTGCTACTGATAGGACAAGTATGATGAAGAAGAAGAAAGATGGGCCCTCCAGGGCCATGCTCAGGTCAATCCTGCTCTCGGTACTCCATGTCTAGGACATGTGGGCCTCGAGACATGATCTCCTAGTTATCCCATGAAATTGGGGATAACATCTGGCTCCAACTCAGGGACATGTGCTCACCGTAGAGCACATGAGAACCTCAACATCTCTGGCTTAAACCTACATACCTACTCACACTCGAAAAGGGCATCAGTAACAAAGGTGGGGTGGTATTGCCACCCCGCAAATTGAATATGTATACAACTGAAATAAAACAATAAACATGCAAGTGAGGAAGCAAACTAACATGAAATGCAAATGTTATAATACACGGAAAATGCCTACCTACCTATACTCACCTGTGCAGTCATGTCCCACCACCTTGGTGGGGTTTGAGGAAGCGTCCTCTAATGGGTAATGGGTGCCTTCTTCCTTCCAAAGTGGAAAAATAGTACAATTTATCAACTAATTCCATTCTGACTTTGAAAGGCCCGAGCCATGATTGCGTACTTCCTTTTACATTAGTTGGCTCTCCTTTCTGAGTATCCCACATCCATACCAAATCTCCCTCCTTGTATTTTCTGATCTTGTGTTTGTTTGTTCCTTGAACAACCCTGGTATACTGTACCGAGGGAGGTGGGTGGGCTTTTGGTGTAAAAACTTCTTGTTGGGATGGATGAATTTGCACGTCCTCTTCATCCTTTTTTCTTTTTAATATCTTCACCGTCCCAACCTCTTTGTTCTGAAATTCATCTAGGAGTTGCTGGTATTTTTCTTTCTTGGGACATTTGATATGGTCAAACTCTTCCTCTGTTGCAAAGGGCATATCTTCCAGAGAATATTCTTGAAGAGTTTGCATCACATCTTTCTGTGCCTCATTTATGGGAGGAACAACATCTTGCACGTGATTTCCATTTATTGGTACATTCAGTAAACGTCCAGTTGTCCCATCTTTCAAAGGTAATCGCAAAAGGTGAGATCCATCTCAAGGGACCTGCTTATCATTGCACCAAACTTCCTAGATAACAACATTCCCCACACGTCCGGGACATCAACCACTATAATATCTATGTGGACTGTCTTCTCGGGGAATTCTTTCAAGTGTACCTCGACATTTTCAACCACACCATGTGTGGGTATTGCTTTAGATTCAAAACCACACACATTCCTGTAAGGCCTAGTGACCTTCAAGCCCATTTGCTACATGACTTTAAGAGACATCATATTTGCACCAACACCTATATCTAGCATGCAATTGTTAAGGTATTTGTTGTTCATCATTAGAGTCATGAAGAAAGGTGGGTTTTCACCATACTGGATCTTGAAGTGATCAACCTGCAACATAATTGGGGGGTCCATAGGCTCAGTTGTTCCCGAAAAGAAGGTATCAAATCGTTCTTTAATAGAGGGGAACTTAATTGCTTCCTTTAGGGGAACATTTACATGCATATTTGACAAAGCTCCTTCAAAGTCAAAATCAAGTTTAACCTTCTCTGTCTTGGATGTTTTGGGAGGAAGGACCTCAGGAGATTTTGGCTGATCAGCGGTAGGTTGTTTCAGATTCTTTCTCCTGTATACTTGGACTTCTTGCTTTTTTAGCTTATCTCGTGATTCCTGGTCCAAGTTGTTTATTATTGCCATCCTTGCTGCTCTTGCTACTTCCTTCAGGGCTTGTTGGTGTTCTATATCTGTGATGTTTATTTGAAGAAGATTCATAAAGCAGTCCAAATTGTTGACTTGTTGTTGGGTGGCGTTGTAAGGACACTCATTCTCCCAATGTGCTTCATTGCATTCCAGGCACCAAGGGTTTTCATCAACAACGTTTGTAGGGGCTGTTGAAATAATGTAACTGCGAAGAGCATTCTTATTATTTTGTTATTGGATTAAATCCCCATTGTGGATTAATCATGTCATTATTATTATTTTTATTATTAGATTAATCCCCACTGATGATTAATCAAGTCAGTAATTGTATAAGGACCAAATCCCCTTTTGCGGATTGGTCATCGGACAATTACAATGTGCAGAATAAGAAGTCGGCCCCAACAGTTATAATGAAAGAGCCAGATTTAATTAAAGGTAGATTTACCCACTCAGTGTGAGAGGTCGGCCCTTCCATATGGTGACTCTTCACACGTGCCAGATTGATATAAATAAGAGGCTAGCGCCTCACTTCTTACACACACTTCACTTGCTCATTCTCTTATGAGGCAAGCTGCAATTTCAAGTTGGTGAGAGGAGAATAAGGGTAGCGCATCTCTTGGAGGAGGATTTTCTGTATTGGTTGAGTTATCTCTTGAACATTTGATAAGCCATTTATGATAAGGAAGTTTTGTTGGGTTTTCTTCCCCTAGAGGGTGTCCTAGGATAAATGTTATGTCTATTGTGGATGTGTATTTCTCAGTGATCTTGTTCTTATTATGCTCTTATCTTATGAAATGCAAAGAACTATAATAATGGCATAAACATTAACATGGTATCAGAGCCAACCTGAAGAAAGCACAATCTGCAAGAGGAAAAACGTCACTGTTACCAGACCCCAAAATTAGGGTTTTGAAAAATTGAGAGTTTTCAGCTATCTATCACCCTAGAAAGTTGCGCCCTCCCCCAAGGATCAATTTGGCACCTAGAGTGCACCTTTTCAGTGGCTAGATCCTCTGGAAAGTGAAACCCTAGTTTCACAAAGTACTAGAAAACCAGAAAACTAGAGTACTAGAAGTACCAAAAGTACCAGAAGCACCAGTCCAGAAATCCACAAAGCATTTTGAAGGGGTAAAATTTGGATTTTTGAAATTCTGAGTACACCAGCATACTCGCCTCAGCTCAGCGCATCTATCCCCTGGATCATATTTTCAAAATTTGAAGTTTGAAAAATTAGGGTTTTCTCATAAAACCCTAAGTTGCAGTTGCAGTTGTAGTCTCAGAACTAGTTGCAGTTGCAGTACCTGTTGCAGTTGCAGCCGTAGAACCAGTTGCAATCACTCTT
>ML793407.1:389606-414114 GCA_009831015.1 Picea engelmannii
AGATACCTTAGGTGACCCCTTTGAATGGGAAAAGGATGTTGATTATATCAAAATGAGGTCAAAAAGGGTGGTACTGGCATATAGTTGGAGGTCTGTGGTATATAGTATAGGCAACGAACATGGTCAAAACCGGGGACCAACAAGGACAAGGCTTTAAAACCCTAGAAGATGAAGGCCCTAGGTGTATATAACCTAGGCCTAGGATGTCACCCTCTTTCAACCTATAAACTTCAATGCTAGCTCAAAGGAAGAAGCAAGATAAGTGTAGAAAAGGCTAGGCTTAATCCCTTTTCTTCAATGGTTGAAAAAATCTCTCTCTAAGGGGACATGTAACAATGACCTACTTGTGTGCTTGTTACCTAGGGTTTTAAATCAACAATATAATAAGCAAATGCAACAAATTACACCTACAACCATTCAATTAAGAAGTTTTGCATGAAAATTCACTTACATATCATGAAGAGAAGCATAAGCAAACCCTAGTTGTAAACCTCCCTTGAGAGAAATGCCACAAAATGCCAAAAATATCCTTCCAATAGCAAGTGCGCCTCACTTATGCAACAAATCTACCCAAGAAGGGCGCAAAAATCAGTCCTCACAAGTGTGAGTGAATTGTGTTATCTTAAAATGAGGGAAAACATCCTCAATTTATATCATCCAATGACCTTTAATTAAAATTAGGTCATTAAAATAGCCGACAAGGATAATAACTAAAAGTCATACTGTTTTACATTAAAGTGTTAAAAGAAAACCCTAAATGAGTAATGAGAAAGACGTCTAGCCCCTTTGAGGGAGACATTGGCCCTTTTTAGGGCAAATCACAGCACTAGATGACAAATGTTGGCCCTCTCTAGGCCTCCAAACTTTGCCACATGTGCCAAACTGCCAGGTCAAATTGCCATGCGCTGGAGGTGACGTCAAGGACCTCTAGAGGACGTCCTGGGTCAACAGAGGGACACGTTCCACTTGTAGTGGGTCAACCCCCTAGGGCTGGGCTCATCCAAGGCATCCTGGATGAAAGTGTCCTTCTTCTTCTCTCGTGAAAAGGCCTGACCAATCCCTGTCCTATCTCTGCCCCTAATTAGGTCCCAACAACCATCTGATGGGCTCTTCAGCCCCATGGAGGTCCGAACTAATCATCTCCCCATGTGTACCGGTCCACCTGGTACCTGTCTGTCGGGCATGGTCCTGCACATCAAAAACTTCGCCCTCCATGGTCTCATTAGTCCTCGGGATCATAGCAATGTCAATCATATTTCATTATTAATTTTATCAAATGCATGCATAAAACCCCTAGCATATCATCCAATGGCTCAAGGACATTACAATGACCTACTATACAAAGCTGAAGAAAAAGACAAAGTGCCCTATTGGGCCAGCATCCATAAGAAAAGGGAAGTTTCCAAAGGATATAATCCAAGCCATGTAATACGAGGTGGTGTGGTCCAAGGATGTCCAGACATAGTGAAAGACAGGGGTGAATATTATCCGTGGGTGCCTTTGTAGGAGGCGATCTGTACCTGTCATGGATGCAATTCTTTCCAAGCCCTTTATTGCCTTTATTCTTTCTTTCCTTATTACTTTTTATTTCTCTTTATTTCAAGGTCTAACCAGAGGACACTGCCTTGGCGTGGTGACCAGAGATGACAGTGTTACCCATAGGTACTTTCATAGAGATGATAAGGCTGGCTCGTGATGAGACCCCCTTTCCCCTAGCCATGCAACCAAAGGTCACTGCCCTGGCGTGGTAACTAGATAATGGCAATGTCATACTGCTAGGCACCCATGAACATAATGGGTTGGCTCGTGATGAGACCCCCCATCCTCTTGGCTAGGTCTTGTTTTTTTATTTTTCTTCGGGTCCCTCTTGTTTCTTATTGAGAGGCTTTTTATTGCCTCCTCGGTGATCCATGGGCAAGGCATCTCTAGGTTTTATTTTTTATGGATTTTATCTCTTACCAGATGCTTTTACCCCCTGGGCCTTTAGCCCCTTCTTCCCAAAATATAAGGCACAACCCCACAAATAGGTCATCCTAATCTCCGGACTAGGGGAATGGGATAGACGAAAGGGAGATAAGATGTGAAAATGATAATATGATGGGAGCGGACGATGGCTCTTCAAAATCCTCGTTGGTGGCTAACCAAAACCTATGGGTACAAGCTTGCTAGGGTACCTTTTCAATCCCCCCAACCATGGTCAAGTGGGTTAATATGTCCTCGACCCTCATATACCCCCCACCCCCACTTACATTTCTCTAATATTCCCCCCACCCCTCATATATGGGGATCATGGTGGGGGGAATATTAAAGAAATAAATTCATTTCTCTAATATTCCGCCCACCCCCACTCTCAAATACATTTCTCTAATATCCCCGCCACCCTCATCCCACCCTCATATAGGAGGGGGGGGGGGATATTAGAGAAATGTATTATATGAGGGTGGGGGTGCGGTAAATATTAGATAAATGACGGGGGGTGGGGGTGCGGGAAATATTAGAGAAATGAATAATACATTTCTCTAATATTTTTCCCACCCTCATATACGGGGGGCGAAGGGAGCAGAGGCGATATTAGAGAAATGTATTATAGGAGGGTGGGGGTGCAAGAAATATTATATAAATGAATAATACATTTCTCTAATATCTCCCCCCCCCCTCATATATGAGGGTGGGATGATGGTGGGGGAAATATTAGAGAAATGTATTTGAGGGTGGCGGTGGGGGAAATATTAGAGACATGAATTATTCATTTCTCTAATATTTCCCCTACCCTCATCTCTCATATGAGGGTGAGGATGGGGGTGGGGGAATTATTAGAGAAATGCATTATACATTTCTCTAATATTTCCCCCACCCTCATCCCTCATAGGGTGTGAGAAATATTAGAGAAATGAATAATACATTTCTCTAATATTTCCTATGAGGGATGAGGGTGGGCGAAATATTAGAGAAATGAATAATACATTTCTCTAATATTTCCCTCACCCCCATACCTCATATAGGGGTGGGGAAAATATTCGAAAAATGTATTATTCATTTATCTAATATTTCCCCCACCCACACCCTCATATATGAGGGTGGGGTGGGAGAAATGTATTATTCATTTATCTAATATTTCCGTCACCCCTACCCTCATATATGAGGGATGAGGGTGGGGGAAATATTAGATAAATGAATTATTCATTTCTCTAATATTTCCCCCACGCCCACCCTCATAAATGAATAATACATTTCTATAATATTTCCCCCATTGTCATCCCTCATATACGATGAAAGTACCTCATATATGAGGGATGGGGGTGTGGGAAATATTAGATAAATGAATAATACATTTCTCTAATATTTCTCCCACCCCTATCCCTTATATATGAGGAATGTACCTCATATATGAGGGATGGTGGTGGGGTAAATATTAGATAAATGATTAATACATTTCTCTAATATTTCCCCCACCCCTATCCCTCATAACATTTCTCATATATGAGGGATGGTGGTGGGGAAAATATTATAGAAATGTATTATTCATTTATGAGGGTGGGCATGGGGGAAATATTATATAAATGAATAATACATTTCTCTAATATTTCCCCTACCCCCATCCCTCATATATGAGGGTGGGGGTGGAGGAAATATTGGATAAATGAATAATACATTTCTCTAATATTTCCCCTACCCCCATCCCTCATATATGAGGGTGGGGGTGGAGGAAATATTAGATAAATGAATAATACATTTCTCTGATATTTCCTCCACATATTTCCTCCACCCCGATGGAGGAAATATCAGAGAAATGTATTATTCGTTTATCTAATATTTCCTCCACCCCCACCCTCATATATGAGGGATGGGGTGGGGGAAATATTAGATAAATTTATTATTCACTTATCTAATATCCCCCCCACCCTCACCCTCATATATGAGGGATGGGGGTCGGGGAAATATTAGAGAAATGTATTATTCATTTATCTAATATTTCTCCCACCCCCATCCCAATGTATAATACATTTATTCATGTATGAGGGTGGGAATGGGGGAAATATTAGATAAATGAATAATACATTTCTCTAATATTTCACTCACCCCCATACCTCATATATGAGGGTGAGGGAAATATTAGATAAATGAATAATAAATTTCTCTAATATTTCCCGTACCCCCATCCCTCGTATATGAGGGTGAGGGTGGGGGAAATATTAGATAAATGAATAATACATTTCTCTCATATTTCCTCCAACCCCATCCCTCATGTGGGGGAAATATTAGATAAATGAATAATTCATTTATTTGATATTTCCCCCACCCTATGAGGGTGGGGGTCAGGGTGCGCATGGGGGAAATATTAGAGAAATGAATTATTATTCATTTCTCTAATATTTCCCCCACTTCCACCCCCACCCTCATATATGAGGGATGGGGGTTGGGGAAATATTAGAGAAATGTATTATTCATTTATCTAATATTCCCCTCTCCCCATCCCTCATATATGAGGGTGGGGGTAGGGGAAATATTAGAGAAATGAATAATACATTTCTCTAATATTCATTATTCATTTATCTAATATTTATCCCACCCCCATCCCTCATATATGAGGTATGGGTTTGGGGAAAATATTAGAGAAATTTATTATTCATTTATTCATATATTAGGGTGGGATTGGGGGAAATATTAGATAAATGAATAATGCATTGGGATGGGGGTGACATAAATATTAGATAAATGAATAATACATTTCTCTAATATTTCCCCCACCTTAGAGAAATTTATTAATGGGGGTGGGGGAATATTAGAGAAATGTATTATTCATTTTTGTAATATTTCCCCTACCCCCACCTTCATATATGAGGGATGGGGGTGTGGGTGGGGGAAATGTTATATAAATGAATAATTCATTTCTCTAATATTTCATCCACCCCATCCCTCATATATGAAGGCGAGGGTGGAGGAAATATGAGGGTGTGGATGGGGGAAATATTAGATAAATGAATTATACATTTCTCTAATATTTCCTCCACTCCCACCCTCTCATCCCTTATATATGAGGGTGGGGATGGGGGAAATATTAGATAAATGAATAATACATTTCTCTAATATTCCTCGCACCCCCACCCTCATATACCCCACCCGGGTGGGGGTGGAGGAAATATTAGAGAAATATATTATTAATTTATCTAATATTTTGCCTACCCCCACCCTCATATGTTATGGGGGTGGGGGTGGGGGAAATATTAAAGAAATGTATTATTCATTTATCTAATATTTACCCCACCCTATGACTCATATTATGGGGGGTGGAGGTGGGGGTGGCCGAAATATTATAAAAATGTATTATTCATTTATCTAATATTTCCTGCACCCCCACCCCCATAATATAGGGTGGAGAGGGTGGGGGTTGGGAAAATATTAGATAAATGAATAATACATTTCTCTAATATTTCCTCCACCCCCACCCCCATAATATATGATGGGGAGGGTGGGGAAAATATTAGATAAATGAATAATACATTTCTCTAATATTCCCCCCACCCTTATCCCTCATATACCTCGTCCTGGAACTATGTCTGGATATGTTGTTGGACCTGGTCCTAGTGAGTATGTTGGTCCTGATGGGTGATTTTATTGATCAATATGATCATCAACTGCATCATACAAGATCAAGATCAGAACCAACTGCATAAACGACATCAATATTAGGATCGATAGAATCCAAAGAATCTACCTCTGTCTCTACACTTGGCTCTACTTCTTCTGCGAATGGTGCTGTGAAAAGTGTTGCTTCCGGCTCTAAACGTGGAATGAATTTTTTGTGCTTACCATTTTTTTGTTGTTGACTAAACGAGCAAAGGCCTTCCTTACTTGAGCTCCAACCCTGGCTTGTTGAAATTAAACCTTGCTTTCCCAGCTACAACTCTAGACCCACTTCAAGGTTGATGGGTGTTATCACTGAAATTTTGTCCGTAACATTGCACACAAATGATTACAGAAATACAACAATGCCAAACAATTATTAGTTCACATGTAGCACCAAGATGCATTTCCAAGAGGAAAAAACTATACAATTGGGAAAAAATTAACATGCGTTAACTCACTAAAGGAAGTGTGCGCACAATGTGTGGGCCAAAGAAGCCCGTAGAGCTCACAATGTGCGACTGTGTATGAGAAAATCCATGCACTCCTGTGAACGACGCATTTATGGTTCTTGTCGGCCCCTCAACCACTTATGTACCAAATCCCAACTTGATTTGAACCTCATATCTGAGATGAATCTGAATGGGGGGCTGGTCAATGACCAAAAGGTGCCCTAAAAGGCCCCTTGTTCACACTAAGAACCAGTTGAATATTGCCTTGAAGAAATGCTATAAATGGAGGTCATGGGTGCACTAAGAAATTAAGATTTTCATAGTATTTTTATGTTGCCTTAATCCTCCCTTGATAATCCTCTTTTATCCTTGGAGCATTCTAGCAACATTCCAATAGGCCATTCCACTCACCTCTTGAGGGAATAGGCATTGATTTCTTCATCGTTTGCTTTCTTTTTTACCATTGTAAGAAGAGCTCTCCATTAGGGAACTCAAGAGCCTTCCCAAGGAGGAAGAGGGGACTCATAAGTCCTCATTTATCTACAGTGTTTTTTCAACTAATATAGTTATCCATTGGTGGCATAATCTTGGTCATTGGTTTATTGTTTATGGTTTTAAAAGTTTCTTATGCATTCTAGTTTTATTTCCTTAGTTGTTTTTAGTTGTTTTTACTTGTTTATTTCATGTTCTTGGTTTGTTTAACTCATGCACTAACCTCTGTCTTGTCTAGCAGGCCCAACTAGGCATGCAAGTGCCCTTGTTTTTCTCACCCAAGTGACGAAAAAAACACAATAGATTGGCGACCATACTAGGGATAGGTGTCAATTTCCACCCTATTTGGGCTTTGAGAGCACTTCTTTTTGACCCATTTGTTTTGCAGGTACCAAAACTGGCCTAGAATTATCTGTCAAGAGCCAAGTTTTGAGTTGGAGGAGGAGAATTTCACTCAAAATCCCCCCCCCCCTGACGCATATCAGAACGTGCGTAGGTATTTAAGCCCATAGACGCACACTCAACACACTGTGTGCCCAAAAGACTTTTGTTCTCTGCGCATTTTGCACACTGTGCGCCCAAAAGGCTTATGTTCTCTATGCATTCTGCGCATTGTGCGCCCACTGCACCTCTGTCTGAACTGTAACCCACGCACATTTCCAGAGCTTCAAAATTGTAAGAGTTTTTGTGATGATTTGAAGGCCCCTAGCCTTCAAAATCTTGCTTTCATGCAATTTGTGAATGCACTCCACTTAGATTCCTTTCCCACATGAAAGGTTAGCTAAACATGAACACTTAGGGGGTAAAAAGAACCATATTTTCTCCTCTTTTTCTTTGGTTGCCACATAGATGGCTTGTTTGGTTTGTAAAAGTTAAGTTGAGATTATTTGCTATCACATATAAAACCACTTGCATTGGGACTATAAATCAACTTTGATCATTGAGTATGCTCTTCTCTCACACCATTAGAGAGATCTTGAGAATCAGAAAGGTGGTTAAGGGGACATTTCATCTCCCTTAAACAAAATCTTTAGGAGAGGACAAAGGCCCCCTAGGGCTCCTCTTAGTTTCTCTTTTAAAATCGTCTTAAATTTGTAAGGGTCCATACATGCCCACATGCTGCAAACTTAGGATAGTTTCTTGAAATTTCTTTCTTAGTTTACATCACTAGGAGAGTTTAAAAATCAAAGTAACGAGCCCATACATGCCCACATGCTTACAATCTAGGATAGTTTTTTCAAAGCTTTCTTAGTGTAAACAACATTAGGGAGTTTAAAGGATTGGTAAGGATCCATATGTCCACATGCTAGTTCTTTAGGGATTTTAAAATTCCGCAAGTTTGTACCAATGAAACTTAGTAAGATAGGTAACAAAGATTTGTAAGGACCACATGAAGTCCACATGTTGCAAATTTACACCCAACTTATTAAAAATTGACAAATTTTATCACTTGCTCACACAAAAAGTCACTCCTCACTCACATAATTTCCATCTTGAATTGTGGAGGTTGAATTAGGTTTTCTCCAAAGGAATTCCGAAACGTCCCACTATTTCTTGAAGAAATTATCCACACCCACTTAATTCAAATGATATTGGTTCACACCCCCAATCTCTCAGCCCACCACATCTAATTTTTTTCTAAAAACTCACTAAGTTTTCATCCACAGGAGGTGCCAAAAGAATTTTTTTAGTCTAGGTAGGATCTCAGGGATATGCATCCAAATAATCCCCCGTTATCTGGTTCTCACATTTTCAAACATTAGAAGTTGAAAAATTGGGAACTTTAAAATCCTCCAAGTCAAGTGTTCCTACACCATAAGGTAGGGAGATACCCATGAAGGGTTGAAGGCCGAGATCCGGTTGTTCTATGCATCCCCCCTTGAGTCACCCAACTCTTGGAAGGGATCCATCCCGTGACCCATTTCTAAGGGTGAAAATCTAAATGTCTCACTTTGACCAAGGTACCTAGTGGCCAAATTTAGAACATCTACCTAGGTGGAAATTGTGGGTTGCAATTGCACCTTGATCATATTTTGTGTGGCTATTGGGAAATATCGCCAGCTCTTTTGGGATATGCACCCTCTACCCCTCATTATAACTGATTACTTCATCCTTCACTAGTTCCTCTTCCGGTGGCTTTAGACCCCACTGTTGAGTGCTCTTGGAAGGTCCAATTCTATTTGAGAGGAAGCATGATACGTATTTTAGGACATGAGCAATTGTTTTCTTTGTTCTCCCATGCAGACAAAATCCACCTACCCACATACATGATTATTTACAATTTATTTATGTATGATACTCATTTGATTACATGCAATTGTGAGATATATTGTGAAGGTCCAAATTATACAATTCTCTTGTTCATTTATTTCTCTCATCACCATTTGCACACATTCACTTTGTTAGTTGGACATCATAGGGGACCCACAAAATCCCCGTCGTTTCAGACACTTGCAGAATCTCCCTCCTATTCTAGGAGGAGTTCCTAGTCTTGCTAACTCACCAACTCAACCATCTCACAACCCTGTGAGTGCCACTATTTTGGGATCAACTTTGCTTGGTTCCACTTTACTTGGGTCCAATTCCCAAGGACATCCATCCACTAGCTCTCCTTCACAAGGAGGCAGGGGGAAAACTTCTTCTCAAGGGAGAAGTACAACCCCACCAAATCCCCTCAAGGGTCAGGTCCACTACTTGCTCACACCATGGCTAGAACTAATCCTCCACCACCACCCCCCATGCCATATTTGGAATCTCTCAACATCCATGATTTGAGTAAACTCATGACTTATCCTATATTACATGACCCCACATGGCCCAATATGCCTACCAAACTACCTTCAAATATTCCAAAATTTAAAGGAAAATCGAGGGAAGATCCCGCCAACCATGCCATGACCTTCCACTTATGGTGCTCTTCAAACAACATCATGTATTACTCCATCCACTTAAGGTTATTTCAATGAACACTCACTGGTCCATCAACCAAATGGTATGTGGACGAAAAATCAGGATCGCACGTGACTTTTGAATCCTTGGCCAAAGCATATTTGGCCTTTTTTCAACTACCAGTTCATCATGACACTAGTTTAGAACTGCTCTCCAAGTGCAAACAAACCTCAGCTATGCATATTGTTGACCACATCCACGAATGGTGTTGGCGATGTAGTTTATGTAAAGCAGAAACCACCAAAGAACAACATCTCGATTGGTTTCTAAAATCACTCGTCTTTATACTTGCCAAAGATGTGGCATCCACCTTCCCCCAATCCGAGGATGAAGCCATCAATAAGGCTCAACAATTTGAACTCATTTATGCTCAGTCAGGTTACTCATACACAGTATTACTTGATGCACCCAAACCTGTACCATTTGGCTAAGATAAACTTGGCATGTCTCACACTACGGATGGATTGATTGGTACCACCAACCACCACAACCCCTACATCCAACCACCACCTATGTATAATACACCCCAATATTCGTCTATATATGGAGGGCCATATTATTACCCTCCTCCCCCTTACCAACAACCATATCCTATTGATCCCCCTCCACCCATGAGTGGACCCTCGCCGACACCCATAATGCGCCTGACTTTTCAACCAAGTTCAGGTTCCCCTTCTACCTCAGCATATAACCTGGGCACTAGTGAAAGCAGTTTGCCTTCCTATGTGCCCTACAGATTGTTGCCACAAAATAATATGTATTTTCCATTTCCCAGTCCTCCACAACCGATTGTTCCTCCACATGGACAACCACACGTCGAAATTAACTTCGTTCAACCCTCTCCCATTCAACAACTTCATACTTTTGAACAGTTGAATACGACAAATACGACCCATCAGTCGAATAATTCCAAGAATAAAGGAAAAAACCGAAACGATAATAACCCAGGACCAGGGGGGAATAACCCCCAACAAAACCAACCTGCTAGGGGCAACCTGAATCAAGGTAACCAGAACCTCCAAGAGAAAAATAAAAACAAACTCCAAGGGAGGAAAAACAACAAAAAACTCCAGAAGAACTTCCCTTGTGCTCTTTGCGATGAGAATGGACATTACACTCACCATTTCCCCCAAATTTTTGAGTTCAAACAGATGAAAGAATCCATGAATGTGCCACATCCTTTAGCGTCACTTGCCCCTTAGCAGGCCCCACGACAATATTTGCAACAACCACTCCCGACCGTGTTGCAGAAACCTATCCCACACCAAGGTGTGATGAATGCCCAACAAGAGGTACATTCTACCCCACCACTAATGGTACAATATCAAAACCTAGGGCCCATCCATCCTAGAAATCTGGCAGATCATAATATCCTCCTCACTAGCGAAGAAGAAATTCTTCTGCAAACGTGCGGTCATGAATACAATGCACCCCTTGAATCTACTCCCACCACTTTGGAAACAACTCCAACTACAACTGGAAAACCCTTAATGATTCCACGCCCTAACATTGAACCTCCCATTCGTATCCCTCACATTCTGTTACGACGAAATGTCAACAACCCTCAGGCTAGGGAAGCACAGAATTACATTCTGGTCGATGACTTGGCATAGTCTCCTACAACCATGTCTGTATTGGAGCTCCTCCAAACCTTTCCAACTCAACGAAAATCCTTACTTTCTGCCTTGGGAGCAGTCGACCCAACTGATACTAGACTCATCACATTTGATCTAGATAACGAAGAACCTCGTCTCCCTGCTCTGGTAGCTTTTCAGATACCAGTAAATATTCAAAACATCACAGTTCATCGGTGTATCATTGATGAAGTTGCATCCACATGCATCATGGCCAAAATTGTATGGCAGAAACTTGGCTCCCCTGAGATTATCCCATCCGCCATGACATTAAGAGCCTATGATGGTCGACCATCCTCCCCTGAAGGGATCTTTCAAAATGGCCCCGTTGAACTTGGGGGAAAAACCATTCTCATCAACATTGAGGTTATCAATGCCCTGCTCAATTACAATATCTTATTTGGACGTAGCTACATGAGCGCTATGAAGGCAGTGGCCTCTTTTCTGTTTTGAACGATGATGTTCCCCCACAATGGGAAAATCATCACCATTGACCAAATCACACATTATGAGCCTAACCATTCCGCCAACATCGATAACATCTTACCTCTTGTTCGCACTAGCTTCGATGCCTATTCACTCATTGATATGGGCCCCAGATTTTTCAAGGACCCATCCTTGCTGGGGGCATACCATGGAGCAACACCTCTCATACACCCTTCATCACAAGTGTGTGTCATATCTTTTAATGGAACTGACACTGGAGACACCATTCCTCCCATTGAGGCCTCTCCACACATCGATGTCCCATAAATTGAAGAAATTATACCTTAGGGATTACCTGAGAACCCTACCACACCACTTATTCTCGACTTCACCCTCCCCCAGGGGAAAATCCCCATTTGGGAGACAATCCCCCAACCATCACTCAAATTCCCTTCTTCTACCCCCCACTGGGAGTACAATAATTTCAGGTATCCACGACACTTCCCCTTCCCAACATGGTGCTCGCCATCCTTATATGGTATCTACACCCACCCGCGATGGTTACTCAAGCATCTCTCCCTCCTCAGTCAGAGGGAATCCTGATGCATATAACAATACTAGCTTCGACCACGCCACCCTCACCCCTAATCGCCAACAACACTGCCATGGCTGGGGAAAAACAGAAGAAGAAAGAGCCCACAACTCCGCTTCCTCGTCGAGTTTAACCTCCTTGCACACTATGCGAAAGAGAGGGACACCCCACTAATAGATGTCCTTCTCTTCCCAAGTTACGCAATCTGATCCAACTCCCTCAAGCAACCAAACCGCTCGCTGCTTCTCCAAGCACGTCTAGTACTATGACCGCATCCTCCACTATAGGCAGTAAAGGGTTGTGAATCAAATTTGTTTGTGCCATCTATTCAGAATATGACCATTGCACCCACCATTTCCCAACTCTACCTCAATTTCACCAAACCTTGGCTGCAGTATGCCAAACATCTCGGCCCAAACCTTCTCATCCACTCTCTACTAAGGCTCACATTACTGATATTCGATATATTTCGTCGTCAGTACCCGAGCAAACAAGGTACCCTCCACAGTATCAGGACATTCACTTTATGCCCAATAGTCCCTCGCACCCTGTACATGATATCCCATCTACGTCCTCACCACTTGAGGACAATAACACCTACCCATTGACGTTTCCCCCTGTCACCTCCTAGGATCCACTGTATTCTCGCATTTTCCACTGTGCCGAAGAAATCTTGGAGGAACTAACTACCTCTGATTTCCCTTGGAATACACTCCATCATTGAGCACTTTTCCTCTCACAAGAGGTCTTTCGCCTGCCCGATTGGTAGCCCCAATCTCCCATAATCTTCTAAAACACCTTACAACACTCTCGTCAAATCACCAATAGTGTCAGTGCAAATGAGGTGTCATTGTGGGCCCACCATCCATATATAGGCCCCTTTTCCCAACATCCACACTCAGTTACAGGAACCCAAAGCCTCTTTTTCCCGATCCGTTTTCAGCCATGGGATCATGGTCTCGCCATCTACAGTCACGTTCCTCGGGTCACCATCTAAACTTGGCCCTAGGGGATCATTTTTCTCACATCACGTCCAGGTATGCATGCCCACGTTCAAAATTATCAAATAACTATTATATTTTATTTATCATCAGATATTTTTCACGTCAGGTATTCGGTTTTAATGTGTGCAGGTACTTGGTCATCACAATCAACGCAACCCCTTAAGATATATGTTCGACATTGGCATGTATTCATTCCATCTGAATATCAATTGCATCTCCCAATCACACCATTTGACGCTCACCTTTAGGGTCCCTACATCCAGCTCTGCATTACCGTCATCTCTATTACATTTTGGTATTGTCACCTGGTAGCACTCTCCCCCACATGAGTTGTCCCATTCATAGTTCCCCTTGGTACTTTGACACTCATGTTTCTTTCACCCCCTAGGGATGGGAGTCCCGATAGTCTTATGCACTCCCGAGAATAAGCCACATATTTATTCTCATCATGTTGCTAGCTTTCCCAATGGACTCCCAGGATATCTCATCTCGGTTCGATCTGACTTCACCATCGCAGTATCATTAACCTTCCATTTCATGCACAATCAATTTTCCCATCTGTAGATTGTCCTCCATTCATTTCCCTCATACAAAAACCCACCCATGGGGCCCCCACCCTCCACCAGTTCTCTTCTCAACTTGTTCCCTCACAGGCCAAGCCATATTACACTAGGGCACCCATTTCTGTATATGTGCACTCATTCCAAATTATTCTTTATTTATTTGGTAATTGTAAAAAGCTTTTGTTTCCAACATTTACTTAGCTTTTTGTCATCACCCTTGTCGACCTTGTTTTTCTTGAAACACAACCCATGTCATCCTTGGTTGGGGAATCCACTCTCCTTTACTCATTATGACATCGTTCGTACACCCAGAGTATCCCACAGTCCATGCACCCATGATCTCTAAGTTTGTCCACTTTGTCATGCCTCTAGCACAATTTAACCCCATATCTAGTCATCCCCCTGACACTAGATACAGTTTTATGGTTTCTGCCAATCATCCTTCCAACATACCCCCAACCAAGGGAAATATTGAGTCTCATCACATCGTGACTTTGTCCATGTTCCATATCAGTTCCTGATCTTATCTCTCTGGATTTCATGAAACCCTTTTCTTCTTGGAGTCGCGTCTCCCTTTCTGTTGACATCAACACAATTTCCAGAAGGCCGACAATATCTTGACTCTCATTACCTTTACAACGAGGAGTCTCGGATTACACAGAGAGAACCATCATTGATCTCTGATTTCGTTGACCCCCATCACATCCGACTTCAACACAATCTCATGTTACGGTGGGTCTTACTATGTGACTATTGCAGTTGTTTTATACTAGTTGAAGACCTCTGAATTTGTTAGCCATCAATGCCTACGATTCATCAACACTTCTTAACATGCATCCTTGTCTCTCTTCAAAGTATGTTCACCATCAGAATTGTCATCTTCCATTATCAAAACCGCCCCGGAGGGCGCTGTAGTTATCTACATCAACATAAAAATTTAGTTACTTTCTTACATTTTGGGTTACATGACATGATCATGGGGCATGCCCACCTTGTTTGTATACATATTTTATTTTTTCTCCCTAGAGAAAGGTTTGGGTTCCATAGTTCCCCCTCTCCCTCCAATGGATCGCTCTTGTAGTTCCTTTCAAAACTCTTCCTTACAATGGCACTCTCAGTAGAAGAAACATTGATGTATTTCGGCTATACATATGTTCCTAACCTCACACATCAAGGGGCATCTGTTATCACTGAAATTTCATCTGCAACATTGCACGCAAATGATTACATAAATACATCATTGCCAAATAACTATTAGTTCACCTGCAACACCAAAATTCATTTCCAAGAGATAAAAACTATACAATTGGGAAAAAATTGACATGCTCTAACTCACTAAAGGAAGCACGCGCACAGTGTGCGGGCCAAAGAATCCCGTAGAGCACACAATGCGCCATATGCGCGACTGTGTATGAGAAAAGCCACACACTCATGTGAAATATGCATTTATGGTTATTGTCGGCCCCTCAACCACTTATGGATCAGCTCCCAATTTGATTTGACCCTCAAATCTGAGCTGAATGCGAATGGGGAGCTGATCAAGGACCAAAGGGTGCCCTAAAGGGCCCCTTGTTCACACTAAGAACCAGTTGAATATTGCCTTGAATAAATGCTATAAATGGAGGTTATGGGTGCACTAAGAAATTAATATTTTCATTGTATTGTTATGCTGCCTCAATCCTCCCTTGAGAATCTTTTTTTCTCCTTGGATCATTATAGAAACATTCCAATAGGCCATTCCACTCACCTCTTGAGGGAATAGGAATTGATTTCTTCATCATTTGATTTCATTTTAACCATTGTAAGAAGAAATCTCCATTAGGGAACTCAAGATCCCTCCCAAGGAGGAAGAGGGGACTCATTGTTATTGGATTAATCGATAAATTCAGACATAAACAGATCTCCCTAGTTCCACTCGGAACTAGAACAAAACAAAACAAAATATAATGCTTTCCCTAGGCTCTAATTATTGACTTTACTAGTTAACAAGAGATAGACAACATACCATTTAAATGTCGTTTCCTCTTGCCATTTCCATCCTAGCTCTGTTTCAATGCTTCGAAGATATTGAACCTGCAAGAGAACACAAACCAACCAAAGTGAAAGCAATACAATATACTCAACAAGAACCTATGTATGTGATCAAGGAATCATACAATAAAACAAAACTAGTTTAATGGGAAATAAACATATCATTGTGTTATAATAAGTAGAAAGTGGAGATTACAACCAAAGCTTTGATGTTTCAAGGTCCCCTTTCAATGGCCCTTTTCTCTGACACACACACCTTTGCTCCGAAGCCTTTGAATGAAGAAGATCCACCATGTAGCTTGTAGAACTAAAGCAAAGCTCTCAAGAAGAAGTAGAACTCTCCATACAAATCTTAGCCTATCCAACCTTAGCCTTTTCCATGAGATATCCCTATTTATATAATGTGAAAGAGAGATGGATGAGGATATTAGGATGATCCCACCAAATTAGAGAAGCGAGTAAGATCCAAACCGTTCGGAGGCCACCTCATCTTCTAGAATATCCCCTTCTAGAACTTTCGTGAAGTTTGAATTTTCCTTAGCTTTTGGCATCGTCGCACCCTAGGTATATTGTAGCCTGCAAGGATGTTGCAATCCATATATAGAGTAGGGTGCGATGATCAGACATCGTCACACCCCATGCATTTTGCAGGGTGCGACGACCTTCCTTAATATGGTTTTTGAGAAGGGAAAGAAAATCACTTTCCTCATGGAGGAAGAGTCTTTTATTTTTTTTGGGAACATGAACACATGTTTTCAGTGGATCATTGGGGTGACCAAAATAATGTGTAACACTCATAAGTTCTCATTTCTCTACAGTGTTTTTCCAACTAATATAGTTATCCATTGGTGTCATAATCTTGGTTATTGGTTTATTGTTTATGGTTCTACAAGTTTCTTATGCATTCTATTTTTATTTACTTAGTTGTTTTTAGTTTGTTTACTTATTTATTTCATGTGTTTGGTTTTTTTAACTCATGCACTAACCTCTATCTTGTCTAGTAAGCCCAACTAGGCATGCAAGTGCCCTTGTTTTTCTCACCCAAGTGACGAAACTGACACAACAATGGGTACTCAGTTCCTATAGCTACAATGGTGATGACCACAATGGTGATGAAAACTAAGATTAAAGAGAGAATTAATACCAGTTATAAGTCGAGATATCACCCCTGGTCATACGTACCTATGTACATAAAGAGGAACAAGAGAGCACTAGGTAAACCACAACAACCATCTTTACCTCTACGGCCTTTGTTCCAACCTATGGCTTTGCCTCTCTATCTGGAATTGGATCCGGATATGGAACGAAGGGATATGAAGCTATAATTGGAGGAACTTAGTCAACAATATCCAATGGGTTAAAGCAATAATTCCACCCAATAAGCACACTACCCACTGGCCAACATTCATGAGAAAGCATGATGCTCCAAACTAGAGAAATGTTATGCCCCCAACTGACCTTCATTAATAAGAACTGAAACACCAGACACGGGCCGAGCATTAGGTCTTCGAGTATATATGCCAGATATGGTGGTGAAACTTCTTAATTTTCTCCCCCTTATATGGGTGGTAATTAAAGGTGGTAAATTGGCTCTGTAACTTGAGAATATGAAACCGTTGTTTTTTCCATTGGATAGGATTTCTTCACTATTCCAAAATGATTGTTGTTTTTACCACTACCTTCTTCTATTTTTACCACGTTAGGTACTACTTTACTTAAACAATGCATTAACACATGGTGGGCCTTCAGACTCATCGAACTTAGGAGCCTACAGGTTTTACCAAGTTAATTCACCCCCAACGAAGCAAGCAATTAGAACACAGTAAGTATGGGGAAAGTGCTCCCTTTATTCACTTAGAAAATAAGGAAATCCCCTTAATTTATTAGTACGTACCATTTACACCAAGATGTTGATTAAGGTTGGTTTTCATTGATGTCAACCCTTGAAGAAAGACCGGTAGCACAAGGGTCTCTTTCTGGTATGCCTCAAAGATTTGAGGTTGCTCTTCATACACTCTTTGTTCAATTGCTCTGGAGAATAGTCTTTGCATTCATCTGATGTAGAACTCTAACCCATGGATATTGCGGATGATATAATGACTCATGTAGAGGTATGTCTGGTTTACTGGAATGAGTAATCATCATAGTCTTCTCCCTCCATATGGGAGAACCTCTAGTTCTAGATCTTGCAATGCTTTCACTCATAAGTCTTCCATACACTATTCTTCATCACAACGTTTAGTTCCTCTGTTTGATTGCTTTTAGTGAGTTCATATCAGGCTGGTAATCTTGTGATTCTTGATACAATGACTAGTTGTTCTGGCTTTCTTGGAATATTCATGTTCTTCCTCATGTTTCTCTTTAGCTCTTGGGTCCATGGGGTTTCTTATAGATTCCATGCCATAGATATTCCACTTCTTTATTTCATCATAGGTTCACAGATGTGGATGGACAACCATGGATACTTTAAGGCTTCTCTTTGAAGAAGACTTATTCTAAGGTTGAACTGAACACGTACTTCCTTTCATGGCTGCTACCATGGATATATACTTCATCATATTCAATGGATCATAGGATTATCTCCCTCCTAATATTTGCTTCATGTATGAGTGTATGTTTTTCTTTTGGAAATATATAAACGGCTCCCTCCATAATACATGCTTCCGTCTGCATCCTTATTTCCTTCTGCAAGGTGTCATAAGTCTTTCTCCAATTTATTCTTGATTTCTGACTTCTTCCTATCTTTTACTTCAAGATTGATTTTTATTTCGGCATGTCTTGCAGCTGTTACTTATGTAATAACTTCCACATGAATTGTTTGATGTACTTCATCCTTTCATTTGTATTGTATGACTTGTAGTCATAATGATAGCAAACCTTTTTGTTTCTTCCATAGGTCTAGTTTCTCCTTGGACACATTATCTTCTAAGAAGTAAATATGCAAGATATGTACAGAAAACATGGTATGTACAAGAACTATGAAGAGTATTGTTACCTTGTCTTAGAAGAAGAAGTTTGTTTTATCCTGCTTGGTCTTCTTTGTAGGTTCCTTTTCTTCGACAACCGATGCTTCGTGTGTCCCATTCATTTTATTTAGCTCGGGACAATGATTCTTGTAGTGACCATACTTTCGACAGTTGAAGCATTGTATTTCTGACATGTCTTTCCCTTGATTTGGCTTATTCCTTGAACCAAACTTCCTTTTGTTCCTGAAATTCTTGAATCTTGTTGTAAAGGCTTAATCATCGTACTTCTTTTGGGGTTTATCTTTTGCACTGATCCTTGATTCTTCTTCAGAACAACAACTCCAAAGTTCTTCAAATGTAGGATACTTCTTCCTTGTGTTCATGCTTGCGGCAAATGCATCCCATGTCTTGGGAAGACCATTGAGTACTATATTTACCAGTTCCTTCTCTGAGATGATCTCTTCAATAGCTTGTAGTTGATATCTTAACTAGATATCCTCACAAAGTACGATGTTATGTTGTCATCATCATTCATCTTCATGTCACAAAGCTCATTCTTCAGACTCATTACTTGTCCAATGTTTCTGACTGAGAAGAGGTTTGTTAGGGCATTGTACATCTTCTTCGATGATTCAAGATGGGATATGTAGGGTATCAAGTGGTCTTTTATAGAGTCCACTATGATACTCATGGAATTGATGACACTGTATTTGAACTTCTCCATAACTGCAACGTTCTATGGTTCCTTCTCTTTTCCTTCTTCAAACTCTGGTTCCACGATCTTTCCTTTTATGATATCCAACACTTTATTCTTGGAAATGATGAGGTCAATCCTTGTCTTCCATGCTCTGAAGTTAAAAGTGTTGGACAACTGAGAGGGGGGGTGAATCGGTTGTTACCATGCTTAAACAATTATGCTTCTTTTAAACTGTTTGCAGAAACACTGAATGATGATCAAAATAATGCAGGGAAATAAACAATGGCACATTCAACATCAGTCACATATATGAGAAACACAGGGACAAATATTTCCCAAGGAAATCCATACAGGGTAAAAACCTCTTTTTCTTTACATGATAAGTGATAGTTACATTCTTTACATTATCATACATATGAGCACCAACTCATAATGAGGATACAACCTCAGTTTTGCAAGCTGCTACTTGCTGAGAGCACCAACTCTCTGTTTTCTCTAGCACCCACTAGAAGGAAGCACCAACTCTCTTGTTTCTCTAGCACCAACTAGAAGGAGGCACCAACTCCCTGAGTGTTTCCAGCACCAACTGGATGGAAGCACCAACTTCCAATCATACAGGCACCAACCTGTATAACAGAGAACAAGAGTTCTCCCTTGCACCACTGCCACCCTGGTTTCTCTGGCTGCAACCAGATGGAAGCTACAACTCCCTGTGTTCAAGAACCCACTTGAACCTATGAGGACAACAATCCTCCCTAGCACCTCCCTTCCACCCTGGATTATGAATATGAAATACTGAAACCTATTACAGTGATATAGTGTTCAATAACAACTTACCAGTCTCATCACTGTTCTGCTGCATTTTGTTGCTCTGTCTGCCTCATTTCCTTCCTGCACAACTGACTTTCGCTGTCTGTTCTTCTACTTTTTATGCTCTGTGCGCCATGTCCATTCATTTCACAATTCCTCTTCTGTTCAATTTAGCTGTTGTACTTTTCTCCTTCTTCACGCATGAATCACCTTCAACAACAACAACATAGCAACTCCAACAACAACAACAACCAAATCTCTTCTCTGTACTATGTATTTATAGATTTTGTGCACCTCGTGCATGCAATGTGCGCAATACCTCTACATACTCACACCGCGCCGATATCCTTCACAACTCGAGTGCTCTGTCTGATCATCATGGTGACTCTTCAGCTTCTCTGGCCGTTTTCCACTCGTTCAACATCACTATATGTTATGCCGAGATTCCTCAGCCTCTCTAGCAGTTGAGACTCTTTGTCTTCTCTGTGACAGTCGAGCTCACCTTCTCTGTTCCAATTACAGGCTTCAATGCTCATCCATCTATCAATCACCTCCACGATCATCTTCATCCCTCTTGAAGATTCTCATAGACTCTTCATCTCCTCTATCAATCACCCCAAAGTGTCTTCGAGTCCTCTGGCAGAAACCATCAGTGGTTTCTGGCAGTTACACTATGATGTGCAACAGTAGCCCTTCGATCTCCTTCTGTTTCATCTGCACCATTAGATTAGCTCTGAAGGATATTGTCGTGATTTATGCATTTTGCACTTTCGCAATTTGGAGATTTTTCGATGAGGCACCTTGACTCTTCATGTCGCGAGCTCCGAAAAGGAGCTTGGCTGCTCTAGCTCCCTCCTCTATGTGACCACAGGCGGTGACCACCAGTTACAATGACATTTCACTTTTTTGATATTTCGGCATTCGTACCAGACGCGATCCTCGAAATTCCGAGGCAAAGCTTATCTGCACTAGGTCCTTCCTCCATGTGACCATAGGCGGTGATCACTGTCTGCGCTAAAAGGCGCTGTGAACTCATGATATTCATCGACCCTAATCGAGGGTTCACGATCTCGATGAATCAACGGTCCAGATATTTTTGTGATCTCGTATCTTGCTGTTCCTTAGATGGAGGCTCTCGTCACTCCAAGTTGCGATAGGCGAAACTCCGAGATGGAGCTTAGATCGATGGTCCACGTTCTAGGTGATATGATGGTCTTGATCTTTTCGCGATATTGCATCTCGCTGCTCTTTAGATGGAGGCTCTCATCACTCCAAGTCGCGATAGGCGAAACTCCGAGATAGAGCTCAGATCAACGGTCCACGTTCTTGGTGATCCGACGGTCCTGATCTTTTCGCGAATTCACATCTCCTGGTTCCTTAGATGGATGTTCTTGTCACTCCAAGTCACGATAAGCGAAGCTCTGAGATGGAGCTTAGATCAATGGTCCAGAACCCTTGGTGATATGAGAGTCTAGATATTATCGTGAGTTCGCATCTCGCGATTCCTGTGATGGAGGTTCTTGTCACTCCAAGTCGCGATAGGTGAAGCTCCGAGATGGAGCTTAGATCAACGGTCTAGAACCCTTGGAGATCTAACGGTCCAAATCTTATCGTGAGTTAACATCTTGTGATCCCTGTGATGGAGGGCCTTGTCACTCCAAGTCGCGACAGGTGAAGCTCCGAGATGGAGCTTAGATCAATGGTCCAGAACCCTTGGTGATCTGACGGTCCAGATCTTATCGTGAGTTTACATCTCGTGATTCCTGTGATAGAGGGTCTCGTCACTCCAAGTCACGATATGCGAAACCTCGAAATGGAGTCTTTGACATGCTCTGATCTTCTTCCACGCGTCCCTCTTGGATCAATGATCAATATTTTATCGAGACTTCGCAACTCCACGAGCCTTCGTTGTGCCTGATCAATGGTCCATATTTGGCCTCGATCTAACGGTTGAGATTATTTCGCGATTTCACATATCGCGAGTTCGAGAGGTGAAAGGATGGATCATTTCATGCCTTTGACTTTCCAGTCAGTGAAATGTTGATCTGTGTCCACGTGTACTGCCTGTAGATGGACAGTCCTCCTTCTTTCAGGATTTTGTATACCTGCTTCTCCTTGCACTTTAATGAACGTGCAGGTTCTCCCTGATCCAACGATGGTCAGATATGATGCCTAAGATCTGTCCTCCTCTTCTGCACGTTCTTCTTGTCTAAATTCATATCTAACGGTCATCGGGGATTCTGAATAAGATCCAACGTTCACTGTTGATCCTCCTCTTCCATTATCACTGCATTGTTGATCATGCTGATCTTTTCCATCGTTGTTATTTCCATCAATGACAAGCTCACTCCTAACTATAAACCTTCCAACAATCCTCTGCACTATCTCTTCTGAACTTATCGAGCTTGGTCTGCAACGTCTTCCTAAAATACTTCTGTTACTTCTTCTTGTACTCATGCCATATTCGCTATTGTACTTTCCATCAATGACAAGCATATGATGCATGTTAAACATTTGCCAACAAAAATCTCCATCTAACTTGTTTTCTGACTTCATAGAGTAAGTCATGGCTGCTTTGACTTGGTCAACCCCAGATTTGACCAGAAAATCAAACTCAACGTCTTAGCTTGCTAAGAGTACCAGGAGGTGTGCTAGGATGGGGCACACTAGTATATCCATAAATTAGGTCAATCCCTTCACTTAAGGTGCCTCAACGAGAGGATTAGGGTTTCTGCAACTGCACCTGCTAGTAACCCTAGCGACAATGCTTTGGTAACTGCTTCTGCTAGAAACCCTAATGACAGTTCTTCAACGAGATTAGTATCCTTATGGATATGCTCCCTTATAGTAGTTATACTGAATGAAGTAGGTGTGGGCCCATAACCTATTAGAATATAATGGGTGTGCTCATTTTACCATCGACAATATCACTATTGTCACCCAACCATAGGCCGAAGCCACCCTCCAAGCACCTTAACCTTGACAGAGAATCACTCTGGAAGAAAACCCTAGGCTAGATAGCCAAACAAAGGGTAGTGCACCTTTCCCCAAGGATAACACACCAAACAAGAGCTGATCAGATAGTCCAAACCATAACCAAGAGATAGTCCAAGCCAAAACACAATCTGCTAGCTGCAGCAGCTGCAACGACAACTCTCCTTCAAACTTGCACACAAACTAGGCAACTGCAGTGCGCACAAGTGCTGCTCTGCAATTTTGAGAATGCCTGCCAGAATGAAGACTAGCCTCCTGTATTTATACTAATTCTGGATAACTGCCTGGGCCGTCTTCTCATTCTGGGTGTCTATTTACTTAGTATATAATATTTCTTCTGGTCGACTTCTTCTCTTGTAGGCTAATAACCTAATACCAATTATCCTCTTGAGTTGACTAGTCTTTTAGGGTTATTAGCCAACTCATTAGGGTTTCTTCTTGCTTCCCAGAATATTCTGTTCTCGCCAGGTTTACACGTGGAGGAAAATACCTCCCGCAACTACCATAATATTAACAAAATCATGGCAGAAAAAGTGCGGCAGAGAAATCGCGATAGAAAAAGTGCAGCATAAAAATTGCGATAGAAAAATCGCGACAACATGGTTGGAGTCTATTTATGAAAGACACTACTACATATTGAAAAATGTGCGATGACCAATTGTGACGAAAGTACTCTTTCGTCGCAACATGCAAGAGAAAAAGTTCAACTTTTCTAAATCCACTTCGTATTCGTCGCTATCTCGATGCATGTAGTTTGACTAAATTAATGTGGTCAATTTTCGTCGCATGAGCGACACACCTAGTTTGTTAAAATTAATATGGTCAAAGTTCATCACAAGAGCGATGACTGACCTAACGTTAAAATTGACCGTTAAAAATGACAAATAAATAGGTAAAAAAATAAATATTTTTAGGTCACGGTCATCGCAATTGCGACGATAGTGACCTAAAATTGAACTATTAATATTTAATGATTTAAAGATGTTGCGACAATCTTGCTATAACAACAACGGTTCCGAAAGGGTATTTTTGTGCGAAATAATGTCACATAATGTTGTTAGAGGTGGGGAAAGAAGTAAAGCAGGTGAAAAGGGTGATAGTAGATGTTATTGCCCTTGTAAAAAATGTTGCCACAGACGTCCCGTAAGAATTTTATTAGCAACAACTACAAAACATTGTAGGAAATATGGGCACATTGATGGAGGATCGAATGAATATTGTCCCATGGTAATTGGCTATATATTCATTATCTTTTTTTATTTTGTCAATTATA
>ML793407.1:423764-460344 GCA_009831015.1 Picea engelmannii
AATGTTTTTGTGATATTTTAATAATATCACCTTAGCAATTAAAATTGTCGTTTATGACTCTAACTGACTCTGAGTGGACTAAGACCATGTTAACTTAGTCTGACTGAGCTGAAACTTGGTCCATGGGTGTAGGGAGTGTTGTTGTATTCATTTTGAGCACAAATACCCCTATCTTTCTCCCAAAGACAAAGTTTTTACAATATTTAGCTCAAAAAATAATTAATTAATTAAATTTTAAAAAACTTAATTAATTAAAAAAAACTACTCTAGACTCGACGGAATTCCGCGAAACTTCAGACACTGCCTGGCATGGTCATTTACAATAATCCTAAGAGGTTACTCGATGAATGAGACCATCAGAGCGCCTTCCACCACTTTGGAGGAAGCCTGTGGAGGGAAAAACTCAAGGGAAGTCGACCAGGAGCTTGTCTGGTCGACAACCTGAGAATAAAAAACCCCCGATGAAAGGAACTCCCCTGATGAAAACATCCAAGGTACCTGACCTAACTATGATCCATGCAGACATTATTACATTATAATCCCACGCAGGGGTGCGGAAATCTCGTTTACAAAAATTTAAGTGACGGGGTATTAGATACCCAAGTAGAACCATCTATGTCTTCAACATAGATAAATCTTCATGATAATGAGTTGACCCCTGTGCTGAATAGGCGGTCAACAGGTCGAAAGAGGTTTCTTTTCTTAGGCAAAATATTATATTGGGAACCTGAACACATGTTTATGTAATCATCATCAGGGTGACAAAAATAATGTGTAACAAAATGTTCAGGGTGACCAAAATAATGTGTAACGGAATGCCCCCCAAAGTATGAGGCTGGAACTCAAGAAAACCGAAATACTTTGTAAAATAAGTGTGTATGTTTCAAGAACTAGGGGCACACCAATCAGGAACCTGCAAACAATCAAGCATCTGTACAATATCACACCATCTCTGAAGTAGGCATTCCCATGTTTAGACCGTAAATGATTGAAATCATAAATGTAGGTCATGGCCACCAATTATACAACGTGGATCCATGTCAACAAGATTTTGCATAGCCACTAGGAATACACTGTGGATCCATCCATCAAGAATTCAAGTATGAACATAGCCACGAGACATACAAGGTGGATCTATGTGTCAAAACAAATCACAAATACTCCATCACAACCTGGATCTATGTGTCTTCAATCCATCGTCCATTAGTACGATTCTAGTCACGTGATTACAGATGTTGAAGTCGAACATGAATAGAAACCAGTTGATTACCAGTCATTAATGAAAACTGTTAACAAGTGCGAGGGAAATCACCATTGATGTCAATGACTCCCAAGGTACTCCAGTACAATCCAACAAGTGTGAATAGATGAGTTGAATTCGAACACTTGACATAATATCTCGATCAGGGATCAATGATGTGGATCCACTGTCGAAAGTGAAGAAATATGCCATTGAGGCATGCATGCTCTAAGGTACTAAATAATTTCTAAGTATTTTTCCTGGATAATGAGCTGAAGTCGATAGGAAAAGGCTCGTCAGAGGAGGGCCTTGATGTATCCCCCATCAATGACATGAAATAAGTAACATATTTAGGGTAGATAAAAATACATATGTGACTTGGGACTGACACAGGGAAGGTCGACATGGTAAAAATGGACAATTGCAGATTACCGACTTGATATAAGGTTTCACTTGAACTTCTCTTGACCATATGAATGACACGATAATGATCTTAGCAGTATTGACTCAAAGACGACCCAATATGTGAACTTGGAGAAGGTCAGACAAGAGACAAATGGATTAACCAACCCAGATTCAAATGACGAAGAGGGGTGTCGTGTTCAAGAGCGACACTTACTTCCATTAATACAGATACAGAGACACATTCCTTTCCCAAATTCCCCCCCACCATTTCTAGCGAGTACCTCTTTATTTTTACGCAATCTTGAGGAGGATAACATATGCTTGTCAATTTAATCTCATCCTTTGGATGAGTCCCTCAGAGTATATTTAATGAACCATAAGAAGGAGTGGTTCGGTCCCATGCAAGCCTTTCGATGTTTGTTTAACGAGTCCAAAGATAGAAAACTCGAGGGTTTTTCATGTTTTGAGAGTATGAAAAACACTAAAAGAAAACTCTCCTAGTTCCTTTTTCGTAAATTAGTTTGACAAGACCGAAAAAGTGATAAACTATCGCCTATCAAATGTTTTCTTCAAATACTTTTACGAGCGTGAAAAGAACAAGGTTGCTCGACAATATTTTCATTTTTAGGGAGCATGAAAAGAGCTTAAAGAGTTCTCCATAGGTTTCGTTGTTTTCGTGTTACCATAGTGAGTACGAAAAGACAACAAAAGTATACTCGGTTACGTTCTCATTGATATTTGAGCCCGAGAACGAACAAAGACTATGCTCGAGGTTTTTCTGAAAAACCCTAAAAAGTAAATGTACATGCGACCAAAACAAATCAAAAAAGAACATATATACTTCGTTGTCCAAGGTCCTAAATTTTTTCCTGCAAGGAACAAAACACTTACAAGACCTTTAGAGTTAATGGGTTTTTGACTAAAATGTATTTATATAAAACAAAATATTAGGAAAAATGATAAAAAAGTAATAAATAGAAGCAAAAAGTCCTTTTTACCATTTTATTTGCACTTGGTCAAAAACTTACCAAAAACCCTTGTTTTTTACCTCAACTTCGACGACGGATTGTGGAGGCCACAGGGGATCATTCAATGAATGGATTGCATAAAAGAGTTAAGCATCTCTTCTTCTATGTTTTCAACTGATTAATTTTTGTTTTTGATGGTAAAAAATCAATATTTTTTGATGATTTGGGACTGCTAGTCATGCGCTGGGGCCGCCGCAAGTGGCCTATAACAGGCCCTGCAGAAATCAAAGATTTCCGTAGGTGCGTTAAGGCACACTCATGGAAATTATACACTGTACTTGAAGCTTGATCATGGCGACCGGAAAACTAAAATGAAAAGTGAACGTTGACTCAACAAAAATCCCAAAAAATGTTGAAAAAGTGTGCTAAGTATCTTCTATGTTTCCCATGCAGGTGTTTTCTTGCAAAGATGTTGGAATGGAGAGAGAGTGAGCACGAATAAGATGATATAAGAGCTTTAAATGATACGGGGATTGTGAATGCACTTCGACAATATGGTCTATTAAAATTCTTCAGAGTTCAGGGCATGAGAGCCCAACAAAGATTACTAGAATATTTGGTTCATATGTGGGATTCCGAACAACAAGTGTTCCACGTGGGTGTTCATGTCCTCTCTTTGGATATTGAGGATATTTATTTCCTTATGGGGTTGTCACGTTGTGGGGCACGCGTGACTCTGACAGGTGATCGAGGTGGTGGTTTTCCCATGAGTGAGTACATTCGTCGGCATTGCGAACCTGATGCCGAAAGACGTAAAGGAAAAGTAGCAATCCAAGGTATGAGAGATTTGACTTCAGAACCATCCTTTTTACTATTGCACGGATGGTAGGGAGTTCTTCTCCACACATGGCACTCCAAAGTTACTTTCAATATGCTATTGAATGCTTGGAGACTCGAGTATTCAATTGGTGTGACGGTGTATTACGCAACACGAAAATCCAACTCATGAAAAGCAAGAATGGGGACCTAAAACAATTCAGTTATGGGTCCATTTTAATATCTTTCTTCCTAGAAAGAGTTCCACACCTACGCCTGCAAGTGGAATGGGGAATACCAGCTCCAAGAGACCCACGAATGAAAACATGGTGTGACCTGATGACACGGCATGTGGCGGGCCAGATTGTGAAGTATGATGATGCATTCTTCAATTGGTTGGGACCGCAAATCTTGATGATTGATGATTATGATTATGTCGGTCTAGACTTTCGGGGTGATCTAGATTTGGTTATCCCTGAGGGATCTCAGTGGGTTAATCTAGGTGAGAAAGGCATTTTTTTTTTACAATGTTTTTATGAGTTTTGTTTTTTAAATATTTAATGTTTTTGTGTTTCCGATCAAAAGACTAATAAAAAAAAATTGATCATGCAGATGTAGGGCCACATCGACCCCCGGGATCTTCTCCTATTAAGAGGCGAGGAGAGGCACACGTAGTAGCTGGATGGGATGCCGAGGATTATGATGCGATAGAGCAGAACTTGGAAGGCTTGATGACATACATCCCTGATATCTCCATCAAGGAGATCTCGAGGCGTTATCAACGCCATATTGTAGGCGTATCTAGCTCACTTAGTCAGTTACTACGTAGGGTAGCGAGAGAAGTAGTATGCTATTGCGAGAGGCATCCATGATGCCATTTTGTAGGGGCCATGGGCTCTATATTTTGATATTTTGATCTTCGGATGAAAACTCTTTTTGTAAACATTATATCATTATATATATATATATATATATACACACACACATGAGGCTTTTACCGGTTTACTCTGCTTTTTGTACAATATGTGAAATGTGATTGGAATTACAAATGTCTCAAATGTCTGTCTAATACATAATTAGCTAGAGAATCAGTTAATGTATTTAGGCATATAGGAATGTGTTGATATTCAATATAATTGAAATGACGTTCCAAGAGGCGGATTCGTAAATAAACCCGTAATAGAGTAGGGCTTCAGATATTATAGACATTGTTTAAATGTAGTACTACTAGCTGCGAATCAAGTCATATAATGAAGTGATGAATCCCAAGCGAAAGAACACTAGTCAATAATTTGATGACCACACTATATTATGTGATATTATTGGTCGCTCAACCAAGACAAACACCTTGTAGACAAATAAGTTCGTTTGAGGGTGCATAGATTGCCCAAGCAGCAGAAGCTAAATTCTAGGTACTACGGCTAGCACCATCGGCGAAGCCAATGTAAGGTAGCGGAAACACCGACATCTAGAGACCAAACAGAATGCAAGGTAAGTAGTCAGGGGTAAAAGTCAAATAGAAAAAATACACTAAAGTAACACACAAGAGTATGATACAGTAAAAATACAAGTGCTTATGCAGAGATAGGCTAAGCGTAGTACTTCTTCAAGTAAAGCCCATTTATGGGTTCACTCAAAGGAATTCCATCGTAATCTACTAACTCGTATGTTCCCTTCTCCAACACTCTTTTAACAATATAAGGGCCTCGCCACATAGCCTCAAATTTTCTAGCTCCTAGCAAATCATGATCTTGTTCATAGAGGAGAACTAGATCACCTTCAGAAAATACACGTGGCTTGACATGTTTGTCGTATTGGGATTTTACGCGTTTCTTTTGGGTTTCAATAACTAGGGTGGCATCACGACGGGTTTCGTCCAATTGCATAAGATACAACAGATGTTCCTCCTCAGCAGAGGTGTTTGGGAGAAGTTTGACAGCTAGTTTTAACGATGGAATTTCACATTCAATCGATAGAACAACTTCTAAACCATACACTAATTGGAAGGGTGTAAACCCCATGGCTGACTTCACGGATGTCCGATAGGCCCACAATGTTGAGAACAACATCGTGTGCCAACTCATTTTGTGAATTCCGATAATCTGTCAAAGCATGGTAATAAGTACTTTGTTTATTGCTTCGACTTGGCCATTGGCCTGTGGATAGTAGGGGGTTGAGTTTTCATGTCGAAGACCCGAATTTTTCATAAGCTCAGACATCATAAAGTTTCAAAAGTGGCTATCGTGATCGGTAATGATAGCCCGTGGGATTCCAAATCGTGTAATAATGTGATTGAAGATGAATAGGGCTACATTTTTTCTCGTGTTGTTGAATGTAGGCATCACCAAGGCCCACTTCGTGAAATAATCTATGGCTACAATAATGTACCCATGCCCCCCCACCGAGTTAAGGTTACATGTCATGAAATCGATGCCCCATTTAGTGAAGGGTCCAACGAAAACTACAGGATGTAAGGGAGCGAGGTGAGATCTTATTTTGTTGTTGTATGTTTGGCAAGCATGGAATTTTTGGACAGAAATAATACAACCTTTGAATAGAGAAGGCCAAAAATACCCAGCTCGTAAGATCTTTTGGACGGTAGCATACCCAGACATGTGACCACCACATGCTCTAGAATGGCAGTCATTCAAAGATTTCTCAGCGTCATCATAAATGAGACATCGTGAAAAAACAGAGTCAACTCCACGACGATAAAGAGTATCACCAAGGATGATATACTAACGTGCTTGGTAACGTATGCGATGACGGTCAGTACTAGACAAATCAGGTTAGAAAGTCTGAGTCTGGAGATATATAATGATATATCCATACCAAAGGTCATCGAAACTGATCAAAAAACTGGATTCATCGGGTAATGAATCCTCTGCTACATTTTCTGTCTCAGAACAGGGAAGGTCACATATCAATTCGGCAAACACCAAGGATTTATTAGACTTAGCACATTCAAACTCTAAGTCAAACTCTTGGAGTATCACAATCCATTTGGAGTATTTCCCCCCTAGCAACTGGCATGTAAGAATGTGCTACATAGGGTTGCAATCGGAAATCACAGTGGTCTTGCGTAAAAGGATATAGTGTCGGAAACGTTGGACAACTTGAACAGTTGCCAAGGCTATTTTTTCAACATGTAAATACTTGGCTTTGGTAATCGTGAGACTCCAACTCAAATAATAAATGACATGTTCGTCGTGAGAATCGTTCTCTTGGACTAGAACCATGGCAATGGTAGAGTCTGAGGCAGCGAGGTAAAGGAAATAATCTCGACTGTAATCAAGTGGGAAAAGTAGTGGGGTACGGGTTAACGTCAATTTCAAGGCTTCAAAAGCTTTGTTAACGGTAGTGTCCCATATGAATTCATAACCCTTCTTCAACAGTCAAGTAAATCCGAGTGTCAACTCAACATAGTTTGGGATGAAACAACATAAAATGTTTGTCTTCCCCTGCAAACTTTGAAGTTGGCGAAGCGAAGGAGGAGGGAGATTGAGAATTGCCTCGACCTTTAGAGGATCTACCTGGATCCCTTGTCGAGATACGATAAATCCTAGAAGTCATCCGGACTCCACACAAAAAACACATTTGTGTGCGTTTAAGTGTATACAATAGAATTGACATCAGAGGAAAATGGCTCGAAGGTGTGTTGGCTGATCAACACAGCGCATGGAATGGGCCGGTAGGTCATCTATATATGGTTGGACAATTTGATTTATATCATGAAAGGCATAAGACATGGCACACTCAAAATTCATAGCAACATTCTTTAAACCAAAGGGTAATTTCTGGTAGGAGAAAGTGCCCCAAGGACAAATAAAAGCGGTTTTGTGTTGATCTGCGGGCACGATGTTGATTTGATTATATCCAGAGAAACCATCCATCAAAGAGAAGATTTCACTCTTGGCACAATCATAAACAATATGGTCAACGAAGGGGGTGGGAAAGTTGTCTTTAGGACAAGATTTATTAATGTCCCTATAATCAACGCATACACGAATCATACCTTGTTTCTTGTTAACCGGAACGAGATTGGATACCCAATCAGTTAAATCCACGGGATAAATAAAACCATCTTTAAGAATTTTTTCGACTTCAAGCTTGATAGTGGCTGCTTTGCGAGGGTGGACCGGGCAAAGTCTTTGCTGGACGGGTTTAGCACCCGGGTATGTCTTAATTTCATGTACAACAATATCGAGATCAATGTCGAGCATCTCTTCGTAGCTCCATGCGAAGATGTCACGAAATTATTGGAAAAGTGACTTATATGTGACAACTTCATCAGTGGAACACGAAGCTCCGATATGGACATTTTCAACAACTCCAGGTTTGATAGAGATGTCGAGGGGGATGGTGGGTGAAATGTTACTTAAGTTCCCTTTATATAACACATCACGTGTGGAGTCGGGAATCGAAGAAATAATGACAACGGCTGACGGGGTCGTGATCCATTGGTAACTCTCGAGTGTGTGTTGTTCCAGGAAGAGAATGGAACAATGATGTCAATCGTCCCAAGGGGTATCTTCCATCGACAAAACTGACATAATCATCTCGTCCGTGGGAAAAATAATGTGGATAGGATCAGGAGACGAATCACTGAGAGAGGGAGTAGAAGGGTCAACCAATTGAATGGCATGGTAGGCGAATTCAACCAGGATTAAAGGCATATGGTCTCCGTAGTGAAGATAATAACCGGGGACAGGTAATATCCACAGGTTAGAGGACACGGGAGTTTCGCGGATGGAGGTGGATATCATGTTAATCGAGGCAACCAAAGGAGGTGGAATTTCAGGTGGTGGGATTGGGAAAGTACCCATCAGAGTGGAATCTTTTAGTAGACCCATGCTGACATTCGCGTATCTAGGGGGTGTCTTTGCAATGAAAGGTACATTGTTGGTACGTGTGTCAGAGTTGAAGAAGTCTTGTTGGTCCACTGTAACTACTTTTCCTTGATGCAAAAAATGCATGATCCAGAAAAGAGTAGACACGAATGCATGCATATAATCGATCTAGCTACGACCAAGTAGAAGGTTGTAATCAAGAGGTGCGTCAAAGACCTCAACTTCAAAGTTGACCATTTTTCCTTCTAACGTAATAGGAAATGAAGGGGGGACACCGTAGGGATTAAATCCAGAGCCATTAAATGCCTTGAGCATGTTGTGTGATTCAGTTAAGGGAGGAGAGTCGATGGCTCTCCAACAGGCAATAGACATGACACACGTCGAGGCACCCTCATCAATAACAGTTCTACAAATTTTCTTGTCAGAGACAACAACTTGTATTTGAAATGCGAGCTGAGGGGGTAACCTTGGAATGTGATCTTCCAAGTCAAAGATTATTAAATTTGTATCCGTAAGGTCGATTCCACCGATAGTATTCAACAATGCCTTCAATTGTGTAGGACAACTCTTAAGGACTTCGAGGGCTGACATCGTAGACGGTGCTTGTGCCATATATTCTACTATACTGTAGTTATGGGAAACACATGCATGAGGATTGAAAGAAGACTTTCGAACCAAGCCCTTAGGAGGAGGGCGAAGGACTGTGTCAGGGTTCGGTCGTTCGAGATAAAGAGGACCATTGGAAGGTGGAGCCGAGGGAGATTGTTGAACCAACGAAGGTGGTATATCATCAACTTTCTCCTTGGAGGAAGGGTAATCTTTGGCACGAGTGGTAAGTGTGATGTCATTCTTCTTTGAATCACCGTTACACATAAGTACATAGAAGGTGGTGGAGAAAGAAGGTTGACCATGGATGACCAATTAAGCTTGTTGTTGAGAAGGGAAGGGTTGAGACAAGACAACAAGAGTAGGAGGTTTTGGGGTCCCTTGGAGGAACTTCATAACCTCAACATGTCTCGAAAAATCCTTCGTGTAGGGATCATCACCACAGATAAGGCAAGGATAGCGAGGTTTGCGCTTATCCTTATCTTTAGAAGGTTGTGTCTTGGTCTTATCAGATTGCGAGTTGTTATTATTATCCTCCTTATTCCTACCCTTCCCTTTTTTAGATTTATTCTTACCAGTAGGAGTCGATTGAACGAATTTCACTTCTGAAGTTTTACCGGTGGGAGGGGTGGGCGTCGAAGTAGTTTGAGCATTAGAAGCATGGGATTTGGGCATGGTGTGAGAGGTCTATGCAGATTGAGGTGTAGATTGAAGTTGAGCATGGAAAGTACCTATCACACCATCAATGGCATGAGAAGTTGTTGGGGTCGTTGAGGTGGTCATGGTAGAAGGACGAGGTGCATCAAGGAGAAGATCGTAAAGAGTACCCATTTGTGAAAAAATGAGATCGAGATACTGGGCATGACTGATCGCCCGTTCTTCTGTGACAACTCCACCCATATCAATGTCTTTAGATATGTCATTCACGAAGGATTTCGTGAACCATTCTTCCAATAACTAATCAGGAAGATTGAGTTTGATTAGACGACGTCTTCGTCTCCACTCATGAATGTGATCAGAGATATGAGTGGCTTTACTTTGCTTGAAATAACTCAAAATCTCGGTCCCCATTTCATAACGAATTGGCAACTGGTAGTGAGTGAGGAAAGCCATAGCTAGGGTATTCAAATCGATGAAGAAGCCTCATGGTAATTCTATATACCGCGAAGTTGAACCCGTGAGAGTGCTTTGAAAAAGACGTAACCGAATGGAGTCATCCATTAAAGAGTTGGATGAACACCAAAGGTGGAAAGTCATTACATGATTGTTTGGGTCCTCTCTCGGTTTACCATCGAACTTAGGAATGTCAGATGGGAGTTTGGCTAGTATGACAGGCCAATGAGGAGAGTGACGGATAGGGTCATTCAAAATTCTAGATAGATCGGGGAGGTCCAAAGTGGCCAAAAAGGGTAACTGTCTATTCACATGAGGGTATTGGTGACTTTGGGGAGGAAGTCTCGTCGGTATACCAGTAGGACTGTAAGTAGTTTTCATATAATGTGAAGATCCAGGCATAGTCGGTTGTTGGTGTGGAGGCATGTAGCCCATGGGGTTGGGTTGGTTAGGGATGTTCCCTTAGAAAGGAGTACTGGATTGAACATTTGGGCCCCAAGTGAGATTCAAAGAACCTGGATATTGTTGATCGTAGTTTGGGGGTACCGAAACATTGGTTTGAGAAGATTGTCCCCCAGAGGGTTGTGGGTTAGTTTGAAGGTTCCAAAGGTGAGATAAAAAGTTTGATGCGTTCAGTCCATATTGTGAATTATAAGTTCCAACTTGAGAATGTCCTCCATAAGGAGGAGGTGCCCCAATTTGAGCGTGACCTCTGGATTGAGGTTGCCCCCCGGCATAATATTCCCCCCCAACGAGAATATGGTAACCGAAAGTGAATAGATGATGAGTGATACCAATTGGATTAGAGACACTAGGGCCAGATCTGCTATGAAGAGGTGGATAAGACCCTCCGGAGAGGACTTGGGAAGGTGTGGGAACATAACCAGCAAAGGTATTATGCCCAAGTGGTACTCCGGATGGAATTTGGGTATGGATGGCAGTGGAAGAATTGAAAGCATGATACCTAAGAGGAAGAGAAGGGGTAGGTCTAGCGGAATGTGGTGTACCAATGGGAGCATGGTTAACCACTATATTCCTGGAAAGAATAGTCGTAGCACGAGGAAGAATTATAGAGTGGGCCATTTGAAAAGGGACGGTTGAACGAGGGCTAACTGACTGGGCTTCTAAGCCAGCAAAGAGATAGGCAGTTGTACTGGAAAAATGACCTAGGGAGACTGTGAGGACGACAGACATCTCAGGTAGCTCAGGGATAGAAGGTATATCTACTCCTGCCCTTGAGCCATAAAGGTCTCATACTATACGATGTGGGATTCTAACTATGTCAGTAGTCCAGAAAGGATCGTCAGCTCCAAAAGGTCCGGTTAGAGTTCCAAAAGAAACAACAACAAGTTCCTCGATAGAATTCATCCAGAGAAAACGTCTTTCATATCCAGGAGGGATGCGGAAAGCTTCCATAGAATCGGAAATAATTCAGAAACTTTCCAAATAGGTTGAACCTTCCTCTTGTGTTACGTTGGTATCATGGACTTCACTCTATTGAGGAGAACCATCTGATGTGTGAGGGGGTATAGGGGTAGAATCTTCCATGTTTTCCAGTGGAAGTCCCTGTACCCTGCATGAATGATGGGGAGGGTCTTTGTTGGCGGAACCAAAAAATCTACGGAAAAAATCTATGGCCAACTACATAAACAAACAACACGTGCTAGTAAAATCTAGGAATCAAAAGCAAGCAAACAAGACCTTCCTATTCCAAAGTCACTAGTTGGTGATGAAATCCAACGTCGCGACGTCGAGACAATAAGGGGCTAGGCTAGGGTGGAAAAGTTACGTTGACAACTTGCTCAATGGAATTACACCCTGGTGCAAGCTCCCACACATAATTGTGGGTATACCCTCCAAGGAGCCTGAGTGAGTCTGGCCAACGTCGATTCCAGGTACCGTGGAGACTTGCCCCTCCACATTCACCTTGTGTAATACCCTAAGAAGATAGGCTACTAAATTTACCACAAACAACAGTGATGCCTGGGGAAACAGTCAATAGTCCAATACACACGCAAGGGAAAGGTATTGAGCCTGAAATCAACTTGAGAGGATTCCACTCATCATTGTGGGTATACCTTCAAGTGACCCCCATAATACGTGCAATCTCTACACTGAGACCGAAAAAGTAGGGTGAGTGACTCTGCCAATCTCAATGCGACCTCAGGTTTGACCCTTGTGTGAGAAGGGCTTCCCAGGAGAAAACGTTGCAAATGGATTTGACCACTCCCTATCACAAGATACTATGGTGTGTTTTGTGCTTTGGAGAGTGTGTCTCACTGCCTATTCCAAATCTCTAGCCTAACTAATGTTGGTGTAAAAGAGCCCTAGAAAAATTTACTAGTTGAATTTTAGAGTTTCACAATATTATTAAAGGTTGTTGTTACTCAAGAGGGAGACGGGAATGAAACCAATGTTATGTGAGACTTTGACCCAATAACGTGTAAATAGAAATGAATGATGCAAAATTTCGTTCGATGAATTCTATCTACAGTAGGGAGAAAGAACTTTTTTGGAACAATGTAAACTACGATGTATAATTCTCTTCTTTTAAATGCAATACCAAACAATCATAAATGATATAATTTCACTATTTGTTCTTTTTCAAAAAAAATAAAATTGAATGCCAATATTTTCTGCATAAATGATCGCCTAAAAGACTTAAAAGAACTTAATTTTTTCCTTTCGAAAAACCAAACAGGGATGGAACTAAGAAAGGATGAGCAATCAATGAAAAGAAAACACTCAACAAGCACCCAAATCGATCTTTCAATGAAGATAAAAACACAAAATGACCAGAAAAGGTTTCTTCAAATGTAAACAAGAAAATGGTTTTCCGATCATTAAGCAATCCAGAAGGTGTAACCAACCTATAATTCCAAATCCAAATGAAGAATTTTAATCTATCAAGAACTCAAACGCAAGTACGGAGATCATATCCTTGTTGATAAAAATCAAAAACAAAAATCGAAAAAAGATCAAAAGAGAGGCGTTCGATCTCCAAAATCAATCAAGATCAAGTTGAAACAATTAGAAGTAGTCAAGAACTAGTGTTAAAAACCCTTTTCCAGCTGACTGAAGAAAAAACTGGGGAACAGTAGAGGTCAAGACCCAATCAAAAAAATTTCAAACGCCACCGCGGGCAGGCAATATAACACAGTGCTGAAATGAGTGGTTTATGCATGCCAATAATCATGCAGGTCGTGGAAATACCGCACTGAAACAAACCACTAGGGTGCGGAAATAGGAGGTTTCCACAATCCACCTATAAGGTGCAGTGTGGAAGTATTTCACAAAATAGAATTTTTTTCAAAAAGGACAAAGGGTCTCAGGAAAATTTTAAATCCAGTGAGTCTAATTGGATTTCCCACAGACTCAGAGACTGAAACAGAATGCAAAAGATAGGCTATGAGAAAATGGCCAACAAAGAACCACAATCAAGTTGTATTCTCCCCAGTGGAGTCACCAATTTTGTTGATGGGTAAATCGGTAGATGCAGACACGAAATAATCCCCCTAGATCTACCTGGATCTAGAACAAAACAAGACGGGACAAGACGCTTTCCCTAGGTTACAATCATTGAATTTAACTATCAAAGAAGGAATATACAACATACCTTATGAATCGCTTCCTTATGTCTTTATTGATCCTGCCTTACTCCAATGTTCCTGTGAGATCAGATCTGCGATGACACAAATAAACCAATGTGAAAGTAGCAATATTGAAATTCAATGATAACCTAAACATGTGATCAAGGAGCCATGTAATAAAATATCAATCATTTTATGGGAAAGAGATGTGCCACCATATTATATTAATGAAAGGTAGAAGATACAACCAAATCACCTTGATGTTGCAAGTTCCCTTTCAGTGGCCCTTTGTTCTGACAGACACATACATTTTCTCTGACATTTGCATGAATATTTTTCACAAAAGCTTGATGGATGAATGGAGACCTCAAACATCACTTGAAATAGGATTCTTCACACAGTCTTCAGCCTATTCTTTCATCAATTTATTATGCTTCTTTATGCTTGTACATCTAACCTTTTCCATGAGAAGCCTATCATTATATAGGAGAAGTTGAAGTGGTTAAAGAGATGAAGATGATCCCATCAAATCAGAGAAGTCAATAGGATCGTAACCATATGGATGCCACCTCATATTTCCAGAAGATTCCATTTCTAGAAGCTGCTAGAACTTCTTTCCTCTTTTAGTTTTAAAGCACCGTCGCGACCTGCCTATATAGAAGCCTGCGGAAATCTCGTGGGATGGCTATAGTGCAGCATACGAAAATCAGGGATTTCCGCACTGTGTAAAGGGAGCAAGCCGCAACGGCCTTCCAAAAATGAATCTTGCAAGGGTGGAAAGAGGTTGCTTTTCTCAAGCAAAAGATTATATTGGGAACCTAAACACATGTTTATGTAATCATCATCAGGGTGACCAAAATAATGTGTAACAGAATGTTCAGGGTGACCAAAATAATGTGTAACAACAAGGGTCTCGATGAAGGGATCTTGGTGAAGTTGTTGTACTACATCCATTGTTGTAAGCACTACTTTGTTCTCCTCAATATAAATATATGCTTGGCCCGTTTCCTTTAAATTTTGCGTACATTTCATGAACTTGCCTCTAGTAGTTAGATTTGTTTTTGAGCTAATCTCAATAGAATAGGAATTTTGTTGTATCTTTGTTTGTTCTACATGACTTATTGAGGAGCTTAGGATTGAAGCTCAACTTGGACTGTGTGAGGACAAACGCCATTAAAAAGGTACACTTTTCTTCTTCCTCTTCATACATTAGATTAATTAGATCTAAAAGGAATGTCAGTGTCCACAATGGCATTTTCTGTCTTGGTCATAGGGGTCTAGTATCCAAGAGAGAATCCACTTGTCCGCAAGGGGATTTCTCTATAACAGAAATTGGCGACTCCACTGGAGAAGAGATCTGCTTTTTGTTTCCTTTCCTAGGTCTTGTCTTGAATTTTGCTCATTATTTGACCTTCTACATACTGTCTCTTTGATTCTTAGATATGATTGATTGGCTCTTGATTTCATCATATTCAATTTGATTGACTGAGTTTGCTTGATTTTTTGAGTTTCTGGGCATTTTTCTGAATTTTTAGAGGCTAGCGCTCCCCTGTCCTTGTTACCAGGGTGTTGACACTCCCTGTTGGTCTTACACAGAGCGTTGTAACGCTTTGGTGCCCATTACACCAGAGCGGTTCCCCTTTTTTGTGAAAAATCTTCTAGGGTTTCATTCTCTGAGGTTCATTACTTACTTTTGGCACTTGCTCAGAGTCTCATAGTCTTAGTACATCGTTGTCTTGGCCTTCAACACTTTTCTTTCTAAGAATCCATCATCCTTTGTTTGGATTTTTTGACATTTGTCCTTACTTTGCAATAACTCTTTGTCCTTGACGATTTAGAGTTAATTTGTCGTTTTCTTCTCATTTATTTGATTGGGTTAAAACTTTGTACGGAGATTCAAAGGCCTTTTGTACCATTCCTTCTTATCTTTGAGGTCATCTTTTCCAAACCCCTTTTCCTTGTTTTTAAGTTTTTTATTTTCTTTTTCTTGTTTGATCACAATGAGGGTGTGTTTTTGTTTATGTGAAGTTTGCTTCCAGATTGCTTACATCTCATGGATCTTGAAGTCTTATTAACATAGGAAGCTTTTCATCAAATTGATTATCAGTCACACATAAACATTTTAGCATTGTATCAGATTTTTTATTAAGGACTATTGCATGAGGTCATTTCATCTTAGTGTTTGAAAGTGAAAGAAAAATCCTTCTCCTTCCCTTAAATAAACATTCATTGAAAGAAAATACTTCTTATCATTTCTTATGCATGTTTTGGGAATTGAGTCATAATACCATCAGTTTTCACTCTCATACACCTCTGAGTAAACAACAACCACTAAAATAAACTCTAAACTAAAATTTATTAGAATTTTTTATATTTTTGTTAGAAAACCTACATTAGCTTAAGGTGTAAGGCTTTGGAATAGGTTGAAAGGATAACTTTCCAAAGCTATCAAACAAACTTAGCATCTTGCGATAGGGAGAGAAAATCCAATTGTCGTATAGGCTTTCTGGGATCCCCCTCTCACATAGGGGTTATGCACAAGGTTGCGTTCGGGAGAGTTACAGAGATTATCCCTTTGTGTTTCAACCATTCATAGTAGTCGGATCATATATTGGGGGTTCTTTTTGAGGTTTAACTGTCTTCATTTGGTCTCAGTGCTTCGTGAATTCCAAATCCGTTCGGGGTCCTCTGGAGTTCTACCGGTCCACTTGCCCTTAGTTCTCTCGAAGGATTTCAGACTTGTTATCCTGCCAATACGCTTGGCATGGACTGTCGACTGTACCCGCCCAGGGGATGACTGTGAGTTGGTGACCTTAGTAGCCATAATATTTAGGGTATTACACAAGGTGACGGTGAAGGGAAGTCTCACTGTACCTAAAATAGATGTTGGTCAAACTCACTCGGGCTCCTTGGAGGGTAAATCCACATTTACTGCATGGAAGCTTGCACCAAGGCATAAGTCCATTAAGCAGGTCACCAACGTAACTGATCCACCCTCTCTATCCCCGCCCCTTCCTATTTTGATCTCGTGAGGTTGGATTTCATCACCAACTAGTGGTTTCATTGTCGGAAGGTTTGTTTGATTGTTTGCTTCTCAGATTCATAGTGTGTGTTGTTTGTGTTACTTAGTGGACCTTAGGTCAAGTCAGTGTTCATGGAATCAACTCCTGAGAGTACCAATGGAGGAACCCCTTGTCCCAGGGAACCTTACACCTTTCCTTATTTTGGAAACTTTTGTCCTCCGTACATTGCCACACCGAGTCTTCCGAGACTCACCATCAGATTACCGGTTTGGTTGTTCCCAACTACGGTGATCTCGAATCCTCCAAGTGCTTCAACTGCACCTAATACTTTAGATGTCAGTACACCAGCCACACATCAACCTCATGTTGACTTTTCACCTTCTTCACCCATTAAGTTTCCTTTCCTTTCTCCTTCTTCGCCTAGTGAAAGATCTCATGCGAGTAGCCAGATTGATAAGAAGAAGAAGAAACGGAAAGAGAAGAAGAAGAAACAGAAAGGGACCACGCCTCCAACTATATAAGATGTTGGATCCAAGCAACCAACTACTGTTAATAGTACTAGGAGTGCTAATGAGGTCAACAAGATTCAAATGAAGGATATGAAACCCAAATTCCCTTGCAGTATTTGTAAGGGTGATCACTTTCTGAGGGATTTCCCTGGTATTCCCAAGGTCTTAGAAATGTGGTCTTCCACATCATCAGCCCCTGCTGGTCATGTTGGTGATACCCCGTCAACTAGTAAGGTTGGTAAGAAGAAGACAACTGTCAAATTCCCTTGCATGTTATGCGAAGGTGACCATTACTCTCACCTTTGTCCTTGTATGGACAAGGCTTCTTCTCTTTTGGAACATCTTCAACTTCCAACTAGTGATCGTAAGATTTCCCCCAACCCATTGTTAGTTGATAGAATGGTCAATCCGGTTCCATCCCCGGTCAGTCTGTTTGATCAGGTGGTCAATCTAGTTTCATCCTCGGTTGAACCACTAACCAAAGTAGTTGATCCAGTTCTGTCATCGATCAACCCCACTTCTCATCTGAAAAGTGAAACCCAAGTGGTTGATCTAGTCCCTTCATTGGTGAGTTCCACCCTTCATCTGAAGAGTGCCAACGTAGTTGCTCTGGTCCCTTCATCGGTCAGCCCGATTGATCATTTCATCAATCTCGTCACGTCCTTAGTTGAACTAGTTGACAAAGTGGTCGATCTGATCCCATCTTCGGTCAATCCCACTCTCCCGTTAGAGAGTGAAACCCAAGCGGTCAATCTGTTTCCACCTGTCGACCCCATTATCCCCTTGGAGAATGAAACCCAAGTGGTCGATTTGATGTCATTATCAATCGATCCTACTCTCTCGCGAAAGAGTAAACTCGATACTTCCCATGTTTTTCTTGTTGATACAGAATCTACCATGATGGGGGGCATTCCTCCTTCTCTCTCAAAACCCCCTCCAAGTAATGAGGTCATCCTTTTTTATTGGAGTGTGCTAACTCGACCTCATCTTCCCTCTCACATTCCTTTCAAAATTACAATAAAATTTTATGGTCGGGACGTTCCTCATATGTTAATAGATGAAGTTTTGTCCGTTAGTATTTTGTCCTCTATTGCTTGGAAAGCTTTGGGTTGACCTCAACTTGTGCCAGTTACCCAAAATCTGTTTGCTTTTAACAGAAGAACCAGACACCCTTTAGGGATCCTTCCTCGATTTCCCATAACTTTGGGAGGGAAAACGATCTTTATTGAAGTTATGGTAGTCCATGACCCCTTTGATTTCGATTTATTCCTTGGGCGAGATTATGTCTATGCCATGAAAGATATTGTATCCACCTTTTTCATGTGATATATTTCCCGCATGATGGAAGAATGGTGACTATTGATCAAATTTTGTTTGTTGGCCCTGACTTAACCATCAACCCAATGACCTCCCTAAACGGGCCTCATATGCAGTTGGTATCACCCCTGCCACAGGTCAATTATGTGGCGTTGTCTCCCATGACTTAAACTTCCGATGACTTAGATCTAGTAGTTGACATGGTGATTTCTTTGGTCGGGCTATTAGAGCCTGATATACTTATCCTTGACGAGACCCTCGACATGTGTTCCTTCTGAATCATTCTTCTTCCATCCAGTGAAGATCTCTTGGAAGCCATGACCGAATTTTGTCCCTTGACATGGTGTCCTTCCAATGCATTATCCTCTTGGAAGCCATGATCAAGAAGATTCCACGAGCACAATTTTTCCTCTCTGTGTCAAGCTCGTTAAAAAATGAAACACAGGCCACAAGCATGGTTTTTCCTCTCTGTGTCAAGATCGTTAAAAAATGAAACATAAACCATGAGAATAATTTTCCTCTCTGTAGCAAGATCATTAAAAAATGAAACAGGGATCTGGGGATTGAACCCAGAGCTATGAGCATAGTTCATTTCCTGTGGCAAGCTCATTAAAAAATGAAACATTCACCTCTCCTATCAGGTTGAGTCTTTCGACAGATCTCGTAGATGTCAAGTCGAGTCTTTCGTTAGGTCTCGTATTTGAACCTTCTTTCATCCACCTGTATCATTTTTCTCCGTCTCGTATAGAAATTGGTGACAACCTCAAAGTCAGTGAATGAATTGAAGCTTGGGGGCATGTATCCAGCCTTTGATTATCATTCTGGAGTTATGCTGCTAGATTTTCCAGCTGGGGGCAGAGTACCAACCATCGTTTAATTTTGTTTCAATCTTGTGTAAAAATGAAACCAATACCAAGCTTAGTCTTTGTTTTTTCTTGTGCTCATAAATAAATGAGAATAAGTTATTGAGCTTAGTCTTTGTTCTTTCCCGTGCTCACAAAAACATGAGAATGTAACCGAGTATACTTTTATCACTTTTTCGGACTCGTAATGGATACACGAAAAAGGAACCCCTTGGAGTCTCCTTTAAGCTCTTTTCAGACTCTCTAAACATGAAAAGATTAACGAGTGATCTTGCTTCCTTTCACACTCGTTAAAAGGTTTGAAAGGGCGTCTTTCGAGTGATAATTTATCTCTTTTTCGACCTCATGAGACTAAAAGTATGAAAAAGGAAAATACTGGAGTCGTCTTTAAGTTCTTTTCAGACTCTCTAAACATGAAAAACGATTGAGTTTTCCTTCTCTGGACTCGTTAAAAATTACACATTGAAGGGCCCATATGGGACCAAACCCTTACTTCTTCCAGTTCGTTAAACAAAGGAAGAGGAAGTTACCGAAAGTGAGTTATATCGAGCATGTGTTATCCTCCTCGAGCTCGTAAAAATAAAAAGAGATACTCGTCTATCTAGATGGGGGAAAAAATTGAAGGAATCAAGCCAAGCCATTTTTTAGGAAACATCACAGGTCACTCTTGCAGTCGCCCTTAAACACAACACATTCTCTTTACATACATTTTAACCCGTTGAGCCTCTGCATTGAACCAATCCTCTGAGTTTCTTTACTCCTTTGGGTCACTCAACAAAAGTCACAAAATCCACTGCATCATGTTTTGGTCCATGTCGTGTTTCTGTCGTTTGTGCCTCACTGTTCAAGGGAAGTATCCGCTTCGAGAGTCAACCATCACAAATTTCTAGTTTCACTACCTGTGTCAGTCCATACTCATTTGATTCACCATCTTACATCTTTGTGTCAGTTTTGTGTCGTTGATGGGGGATACATCAAGGCCCTCCTTTGACGAGTCTATTTCTATCGACTTCAGCACATTATCCAGGAGATAGACTTAGAAACCAGTTAGTACCTTGGGACCTGCATGCCTCAATGGTAGGCCTCCTCGATTCCGACAGTAGGTTTACATCATTGAACCCTGATCAGATAATTCCACGGATGTTCGAATTCAAGTCATCTATTCACATTCGCTGGAATGTACTAGGGTACCTTGGGAATCATTGACATCAATGGTGATTTCCCTCGCACTTGTTAATGGTTTACCTCATTGACCAGTAATCAAGTGGTTTATGCCATGTTAGAAATCAAGACATCTATTCACATGGTTCGATTCGTACCACATCAAGATCAATAAGAATACCCTGGGTTGAGTGTTCACTCTGATAACTACTTTACCCAGGCTGCGAAAGGAGATCATTTCATCACATTGATAGATATACTATCACATAGATCCACTTTGTATTGGTCCATGGCTATGTTATTTCATCTTGTAGATCCACTATATATTTATTGTGGCTACGATCAATTCATGTCATGGAAGTATAGATCCATATTGTATCTTTGGTGGCTATACTCTTCAGTCAATATGATTATGGATCCGTAGTGTATTTTATGGAGGCCATACCTTGAAAGTCTTTTAGCACTCAAGCATAGGTATTCCTGCCTTGGGTTTGAAATGTGTCATAACATTTGTTTGATGGTTGTTTGCAGCTTCTACCAGGTTCTCTGATTCCACACCCTTGCTTTAAATATTTGTAAAGTGTTTGGGCCATCATTCTCTCTTCTGACCTCACACTTTAGGGGGCATTCGGTTACACATGAAAGTTGCACACCTAGGTACCTCGCCCTAAGTGTCATAAACTATAATATAAGTGTCTCATACACCTTGACACCATGGAATCACTTATGTCACAATCCCTAGTTAATGTGGAGGAGGGATATATTACATGAAGGCCAAAATACCGAGTACACATGAATTATTATTAATATTCATGGAAAAGAAATTGATTAAGTGTGAGAACCAAATGCACATGAATTATTATTAATATTCATGAAAAATAAAGTAATTAAGTGTGAGAATCCACCTCACATTTGGTTTCCTATTTTTTAGGGAAGGTGGAGGATCTCATGGATGGTTGAAATATTTCCTCCCTAAAATCCTTGAGAGATATTTCCTCCCCAAAATCCTTAAGAGATATTTTCTCCCTAAATATCTTAGAGATCCCTTTCTTAGTGGATCTAATGAGAGATCATCTCCATGGTGGTTAAGCCTCCAAATCCTATATAATGAGGGCTTTCCATGGAAGAGGGAGGATAGAGAAATTGAGAAACACCTAACTTATGATCTCATAAGGAATGGAGACATTTGTGAAGTATCAAACTTATGATCTCATAAGGGAGATATCATTGAAGCATCAACATTCTGTGTGGGTTATTTGAGCAAGGGTCTGGACGAAGGGAGCTTGGTGAAGCTGCTGCACTACATCCATAGCTATAAGCACCACTTTTTTCTCATCAATATAAATCTATTCTTGGCCTGTGTCCTTTAAATTTTGCATACATTTCATGAACTTGCCTCTAGTAGGTAGATTTGTTTTTGAGCTAATCTCAATAGAATATGAAGTTTGTTGTATCTTTGTTTGTTCTACAGGACTTATTGAGGAGCTTAGGATTGAAGCTCAACCTGGACTGTGCGAGGACAAACACCATTAAAAAGGTACACTTTTCTTCTTCCTCTTCATACATTAGCTTAATTAGATATAAAAGGAATGTCAGTGTCCACAATGGCATTTTTTGTCTTGGTCATAGGGGTCTAGTATCCAAGAGAGAATCCACTTGTCCATAAGGGGATTTCTCTGTAACAAGGTTGTTTTATGGAAAATATGGAATAAAATGAAGGCAAAATGGATGGTTTTGGAGACAAAAGTATGATTTGTGAAGTGAAAATAATCATAAAATGGTACCCAATATCTCCCCCAAGAGGAAGACTTTGCATGTCCTCATGCAAAAGAAATGTTCTTGAACTCCTGCCAATAGTCTTCTGCCACCTCTATTGCCAGCAATAATGTATCCACATTGGCTTGAGCTTTATGAAGAACTTTTAAACTCTTATATTTTAACTTGTATGCTTACTTTTTCTGAAGCCATTTGTATGCTTGTTTGAAGATCAGTTTGTTTCACTTTTGAAGCTTCTTTTACTTCTTCTTTAGTTTTTCATTTTTCTCGTCTAGTAGATATGTTAATGATTCCAAGTTTCATATTTGTATTTGACTGAAGGTCCAGCTAGCTTGAAAAGTATCAAATTGAGATTTCAAGTTTATAAACCAAATATGAAATGAATCCAAGCATCATTTGATATCATCGCAAGAGAGACGAATGTAAATAATCTTGCGACGAATTTGCTATACTATCGACGAAAAAAGTTCGTCGATAGTATAGGTAATTCGTCGCAAGAATATTGTGTCTAATTTGAATGGTTAATTACATGGTTTGCAAGGAGTGTAGGGATTATATTATGGTGCAATGTAGTGTAGTCTATAAGAACAATCTCTATTCCAAACCTCAAAATGGATAGTACCATATCTTGTTCATAAGACAAATATTCTTGGTATGTTTCCTTTATGGATATGGTGGCTCAAGCCCTCAGTACACATGATGCCTTACAATGAAATGTAACAATTTTACTATTGAATTATGATAGTGTTATGTCACCCATGGTTAAGGAAAGAACTTAAGGTTCTTAGGTCCTATTTGAATCTTCTTAGAATTGAGATTCGTTACATAGTCGTTGAAAAAAGATAAAAGACTTATGTAGTGGATATTACTTTGGTCTTTGTGTGGGACATTTTATGCCATTAGGAACAAGGAATGAGGAACAAAAATTGTACGAGGACTAGACACCGACAACAACGACCTGCGAATGGGGCCAATGTTGAAATTTTGAAATCAAGTAAAACACAACAACATTACCTACAACAAAATGTAAACTTAAAGCTCATACCAAAATTTACTTGAAAATAATGAAAAAGGAGAAGTGTACTAGCTTGGCAAAGGGGGCCCTCCAGTGCTTCACTTGTACACATAGAGTTGTCTCAGTTAAGAAGGAAATTCTAACAGTATTCACATAATCATCTCATAAACATCATCAAGAACAAAACACCAAACTGATCTCAAGACTGAAAATTCAGAGTTTTCTTCATTAACATAAGATGTCATACTAGTCCATGTCTTGAAGTATTTATACAAAAAGTTTGTAACTGAAAATACTAAAAAGACTCCTAATCTGAGGATGAGATCCACAAAATATACTAATAAGGTCGAATCCCTCCTTCATATCCACAAAATATGCACACATCCCAAGAAAATCTAAAACTGTCCATAATTTTCTGCTAAAACGGGGTATTTTCTGCTGAAGTGGCCCTGTTTGACCAGCATTGACCAAACACTTAGAAAGTTCAGATCTCAAACCTGATAGATATTCAACCATATGTGTACATAAATGATCATGAAACATGTCTCTGATTTCTCCCAGCTGTCCTGAAAGTACACGAACCTTGGAGAAATTACGGGATTTAATCAAATCCTGTAATTTCTGATAAATTTTTAATTTTAATCCTAAAAATTAAAAAATTCAATTCTTAAGCTAAGGAATGATAAATGTACCTTGCATAGGTTTTTTTTATGGAAAATATGGAATAAAATGAAGGCAAAATGGATGGTTTTGGAGACTAAAGTATGATTTGTGAAGTGAAAATAAGCATAAAATGGTGCCCAACATCTCCCCCAAGAGGAAGACTTTGCATGTCCTCATGCACAAAAAATGTTCTTGAACTCCTGTCAATAGTCTTCTGCCACCTCAGCTTCCTGCAATAATGTAACCACATTGGCTTGAGTTGTATGAAGAACTTTTAACCTCTTATATTTTTCCTTGTATGCTTTCTTTTGTTGAAGCCATTTGTATGCTTGTTCGAAGATCAGTTTGTTTCGCTTTTGAAGCTTCTTTTACTTCTTTAGTTTTTCATTTTCCTTATGAGTTTTATGGCTTTGAGTTAAAGAAAAACCTTAATGGTGATGCAGTAACCAACTAAGCCAAGAGGTGAACATTTTTTAGGATCATAGAAACTAGGTATTAAGAGTTAGGGGAAATAAGTGTTAGAGGTTAATGATTATAAATATAATAAATTATATTTAGGAGTTATAGGTTAGAGATGTTATGCATTAGAGTAGTTAGGGATGAAGTATTATAAGTCTTATATATGTTAGCGGTTCAACATTATAGGGGCCATGGTATTAGGAGGTATAAAGGTTATAAATGTTAGGAGTTATAGGGATTATATAGGTTAGGGGTTACAAGAAATAATGGATAGAGGGGTTAGGGGTACTAAATATCTTAGGGTTTTAAGGTAGTAGTAGTTAAGGGTGAGGTTAATACCTCCTACAGCTACCATAATATCAATAGTTAGGGATTGAGTATTATGGATCTTATAAATGTTAGCATTTTGACGATGCTATGGTATTAGGAGGTATAATCATTATAATCATTAGGAGTTATATGGATTATATAGGTGAGGGGTTACAAAAGTTGTTTGACGATGCTATGGTATTAGGAGGTATAATGGTTATACTCATTAGGAGTTATATATTGGCTTATATAGGTGAGGGGTTACAAAAGTTGTTGGATAGAGGGGTTTGGGGTAATAAAGTTCTTAGGGTTTTAAATTAGTAGGGGTTAAGGGTTATATCGTGATCATTGTTAAAGGAGAGAATGATTATGTGTGTTAGGGATTATGGGATAAGGGGTTATACACATGGGTTATAGAGGTTAGGATATATATTAGCTTTGACTTGGGGGTTATAGGTTAAGGGACATATGGGTTATAAATAATAAGGCTTATATAGGGTTCATATCAAATATGTGATATGGTTTGGAGATAATAGGGATCATGCATTATAAGGGTTATAGAGATTGCATGTGATAGAATTTTCAAGTTTGGTGTTAAATGGCTCATGGGTTAAAAGTGTTAGTTATTTATGGTTATATTTCTTTTGGGTGATTTGGGTTAGAATTTATGGGGTTTGTAAGGATAAATGGTTATAGGTTAGGAGATATATGTTGGGATCCAATCTACTGATGTAAATTAGAGTGTATTTAATTGTCAATCCGGTGTTTGTAAGAATTAGAGACACATCCAAAATGTATGGACTTAGAGATAAATTTTGTTCTTTAAATAAAAATAATTCAAAAGCTAATCTAAGTGTTGAGTATGAAAGAAATGCTAAGATTCTTTATAGAAGTTGTATTCATAGATCTCTTACCATTAATCAACAAGCTAAAGTAAAATCATTCAACTAAATTTAAGCATTCAAACTAGTTTAGAGGCTTGTAAATGTCAGAAAGACTAAACCCTTTTACAAGAGATGCATTCTTTGCTTTCCCACATTCATCAACAACATAAGTAATTTTGAAATCAAGTAAAACACAACATCATTACCTACAACAAAATGTAAACTTAAATCTCATACCAAAATTTACTTGAAAAGAATGAAAAAGGAGAAGTGTACTAGCTTGGCAAAGGGGGCCCTCCAGTGCTTCACTTGTACACCTAGAGTTGTCTCAGTTAAGAAGGAACTTCCAGTAGAATTCACATAATCATCTCATAAACATCATCAAGAAAAAAACACCAAACTGATCTCAAGACTGAAAATTCAGAGTTTTCTTCATTAACATAAGATGTCATACTAGTCCATGTCTTGAAGTATTTATACAAAAAGTTTGTAACTGAAAATACTAAAAAGTATCCTAATCTGAGGATGAGATCCAAAAAACATACTAAGAAGGTCAAATCCCTCCTTCAGATCCACAAAATATTCACAAATCCCAAGAAAATCTAAAACTATCCATAATTTTATGCTAAAACAGGGTATTTTCTGCTGAAGTGGCCTTGTTTGACCAACGTTGACCAGACACCTGGAAAGCTCAGATATAGAACCTGATAGATATTCATCCATCCTTGTACATCAAGGATCATGACACATGTCTCTGATTTCGCCCAGCTGTCCTGAAAGTACACGAACCTGGGAGCAATTATGGGATTTAGTCAAATCATGTAATTTCTGATAAATTTTTAATTTTAATGCTAAAAATTCAAAAATTCAATTATTAAGCTAAGGATAGATAAATGTACCTTGCATAGGTTGTTTTATGGAAAATATGGAATAAAATTAAGGCAAAATGGATGGCTTTGGAGACAAAAGTATGATTTGTGAAGTGAAAATAAGCATAAAATGGTGTCCAACATCTCCCCCAAGAGGAAGACTTTGCATGTCCTCATGCACAAAAAATGTTCTTGAACTCATGTCAATAGTCTTCTTCCACCTGTGTTGCCTGCAATAATGTATCCATATTGGCTTCAGTTGTATGAATAACGTTTAACCTCTTATATTTTGCCTGGTATGCTTGCTTTTGCTGAAGCCATTTGTATGCTTGTTCATAGATCCGTTTATTACTCTTTTGAAGCTTCTTTTTGTTTTTATTTAGTTTTTCATTTTCCTCATGAGTTTTCTGGGTTTGAGTCCTCAACATTTCATTTTCTATTTTCAAATATCTTTCCAGGACCTCTATTTCTTTAATCTTTTTCTTCATCTTTTTTTATTTTCTTGTCTTTCTTATCAAGCCCTGATGTGGACCCACCAACCATTTCTTCTATTTGTTCTACTTTTTGTGGTGATTGAGTTTCATATTTCATGTCTTCAATTAATTGTTTCACCTCTTCTCTCATTTTCTCATATGTGGAAGTCTCTTGTTTTTCAAAATTATCATCTTCTAATGATTGTTCTTTCCCTACCTCTATTTGTTTCTCCAAAATCTGAATGTGTGCATACTGTGCTTGTTGTGCTTCATAATCACTTTCTTTTATTTTTCCTTTTTGGACTTGTTGGATTTTTCTTGATTTTCTTTCATATGTGGTGAAAATCTTATCTTTTTTCTTGGAATTATTTTTCCATTTTCACCATACTTTTTGTTCTTCTCCTCCCCATAGGTTGTTTTGAGATTTTTTCCTTGGGGTGTTGCATTTCCTCCTCATCATCTATCACAATCAAGATCTGTTCTTCTTCTATTTTCTCTTCCACTATTTCAAAACCATTTCCAATGATAAATTGTTGCCATGACAAGTTTTGTTTTTGTAGTTCATGCGTGATGATCATTTTGATGAAGCCATAGTGGTATATACTCTTTTCTGTATTCCTCCCTTGTTTTTTAATAGCCTTAGCCATGTTAGAAAGGCTTTGCAGTAGAAAGTAGGGCATGTTAATTTCACAATCACTTTTTAAATGTTGCAGCAATTTGATGTGATACAGGTAGACAATACTAAAACTTCATTCACAAGTAATCATCCCAAGGATGAATCAACCAACTTCTTGGAATTCTTTTTTTCCAATTTACTGTTGCAATCCTAGATCTGGATACAAAAGGTGCCCATGATTTGTCTTTAAAGTGTTTAGTTTTGAAGTATATTTCTCCAGCTTGAGGTAATCCAGTGGTTTGTGCAATTACATATTCTGAAATTATAATGGTGATGTTACCAAAAATGTCCCTTTCCCCGTTAAATGAACAAGCGAACTCTAAAGCAACCTTTTCACAATATCCATCAAACTTCTCAAAGAAAGATATCCACTGATTCTTTTCAAGAATTTCTAGATAGTCTTTGTGAGTTTCTGATGGATCAAACTTCTCTGGTTCATACCTAGACACCATTCTTTAAATTTTTAAAGAGAAAGACCCTAAAAAATATTTCACTGCTTATACAAAAAGGAGGTCTATCCTTGTCCAAAAAAAAATCAACCCTATATTCTTCAATCAACTGTTTTGATTTCTTCAAACTTGCAGACTCTGTTTGTATTCAATTCTGTGAATGTTCTTTCAACAAAAAAATTATATTCAAATGAAACAAAGAAAATCTCATTTTTTTTAATTTCTAAACTGCTCTCTGTTAATTTCAATCATAAATTTCTTGATGAAAGGGCATACCTGACAATTCAATATGCAATTTAAAAGCTTCAATGCATTCTTGTTGAAACCCAACTCTGTTTTTCTTCTTACAATCAACCTATGCTAGAAATGAATTGTTTATGTTCTCAAAATGTTCCTCAGGAAGTCGAAATTGGCACTTAACTTAACAATTCTTAACATTGAATTCGAACTTACCTTCCCTGGCTGACTCCTTCTTGAACATGTTCTCTTCTCCTTGGTTTATGCATTCACCTCCCACGCATATCCTCAATGCCACGATTTATCCACAGGGTGAAGATTGTGTATGTTGACAGTGAATTTGTCAACATACAGTTCGTTGTTTATCGGAAATTTCGGGCTGGGTAGGAGTAGGAAGGAATGCGTTGGAGTGAGGAGGTAAGGTATAATGCAGGAATGCATCAGGATTTTGAATCTGGGGAGCATCTAAGAGGAACAACAGTATATGGAAAGAGGTGAAGCTACAACATTTTTAGGAAAGAGGAAAAAAAACATTGTGGAGGAAAATGAGAATGAGAGTGTTGACTTCAGGAGAAAAATCAAATTCTGTGGAGGGAATAAGAATTCTTAACAAGGTTATTGTGGTAGAAATGCATTTTTACAATCTCTCAAATGAGCACTCATTGTTGAAAATTCTCTGTCATCATACCTCTTTCACTTATGAAATTTCACTTTATTTTATTGCAATCATCACAGGAAATGGTGTTCTCCCCTACGTAAGCCTTCTCCCTCATACATTCGCCTTATGACTCATTCATAAATCTTGTACCTATGCATTCACCTTCACCTTGTGCCTCCTACATACACTACACCTACATGATACTACAAATGTTGATTCATACTTTTTCTAATTCAATTTCCTGTAGGAATCAACATCTATAGGTATCCACAAAAGACGAAACTACAATATTGTGAAGCTATAGTATCTACAAAAGGTGAAAGGATAGGAATGTGAAGCTACATGGATTTACAAGAGAGGAACACTACATGAATGCCAAGCTATAAGCATTTACATGAGAGGACCACTATAGGAATGTGACCCTATAGACATATACATAATATATCAGATATAGGAGTGTGAACCTCTAGGCATATACAAGAGAGATGTAAATCTATTGAACCTGCACAAAATAGATCTATATAAACAATAATACACACATTTTCAAATAGAATTGGAGAAAGAAGAAGAAGGAGAGAAAGAATGAAAGAATTCTCATTAACCGTTGTGAATAATGAATAATTTACATATGATATAATCTGTATAACTCAATGAGTTTGACTTGAGGTGAACCAATGCACCATAGTGGTGGTCTAGAGTGACATGGACACACACCAACATTTACGGGAGTGAACTTCCACCTATTCTAGTTTCTCAGGCAGTTACGAGAGTGAACTACCACCTAGTTGAGTTAACTAGTCAACTAGTCTTCAGTTAACTAACTAAACAGAGGGTAGTGAGGAGTTAACTCAGGGAATCAAGGCTAATGCGCCACTCTGGTGATGATACCAAGGAAATGTCGAATTAGTATGGTGATGATCCCAATACAACATCTAAACTCAACTCAACTAGTCAAATTGAAGTGTCAACTGAAAGAGAATATTCTCGAGGTGGAATATTCTCCCCTAAAATATAGGAGACTGGATAATGACTAATTATGACTAAAAAACAAGGAATAACCTTAGGAAAAATAAATCCTAGGTGTGTGTGAAGTAACTCCAACACCCCCCTTGAACATCACTATGGTGAAAATAAAGATTTGGTCTCGACAACGAAGCCATGTTAGGTACCCAAGTACAAAAGATACACTGAAAATAAAGTGAGGAAAGAGGGAAAACCTCATGGGAAACCTCCCTCCCCTCAAGGTACAATGTATGTAAAAAGAAGAACTACATTTGCTAGGCAATTGTGTCCTTCAATCCAAGACGACCCCGCAGAGAATGAAATTTCTTCTCAGTGAAGGTCTTGGTGAAAATGTTTGCCATATGTTCTGCTAAAGGATAGAATTGTAAGTCGATGATCCCCTCATGTACTAAGTCCTGGATGTAGTGCATGTGGATCTGGATGTGCTTCGTCCGCTATCTTTGAACTAGATCTCTGTAGAACTTCAGAGTGCTCTGGTTTCACATCAAATGATGATCGGCCAATGAAACTAAATGCCCAACTCAGTGATAAAATGTTGTAGCCACATAGCCTAAATGGTTATGTTAACTACCCCTCTGTACTATGCCTCGAATGAAGATAGAGCAATGGAAGCTTGCTTCTTTCTTGACCAACAGATAGGCCCAGAACTAAGACTAAGTGAGTAACTAGATGTGGACTTGCGATCAATGTTATCGCTAGCCCAATCAAAATTAGCAAACCCAATGAGATCTAATGTAGAGTTTGTTTCATAATGAATCCCAAAGGTGATGGTACCCTATACATATCAAAGGATACACTTTGTAGCTTTCCAATGTAGCTCATGCGGCTCCTGGATGAACCTGGAAACTGCGCCAACTACATATGAGAGGTTTGTTCTGGAGTGTGTGAGATACAACAAGCTCCCCACTAGTTGTCTGTACAGTGTGCTATCAACCAGTGGAGTCTCCCCACCAACCTCAAGTTTGACCCCTGATAGGAAAGGAGTCGGAGCAGACTTGCAGTCTGTCATGTGAAATCTCTCAAGGATATCTTGTGCATACTTGGCTTGAGAAAGTTTGATGCCTGATGCATCTTGATTGATCTAGAGTCCAAGGAAGCAATGTAGCAGAGCCATGTCCATCATCAAAAACTTTTCATGTAGAATCCTCTTTACTGCAGCAATCGTTGAAGTCGAGCACCCGGTGATCAACAAATCATCGACATATAGAACTAAAATTAGAAGTGAATCAGCGGTCCTGAGCATGTAGACATTCGAGTCTTATTTACAACGTAAAAAGTTATGTGACAACAGGTAGGAGTCCATCTTGGCATACCATGCCCTCGGAGCCTGCTTGAGGCCATAAAGGGACTTCTTCAGTCAACAGACCAAAGATGAGTCATGCATAAATCCCTAGGGTTGTTCCATGTAGATCTCCTCAGAGAGATCACCGTGAAGACCATCTAATGGACTTCCCATCCCTTGGCTGCTGCAATGGCAAGTTCCAATCGTATGGAATTTGTCTTCGCTACTGGAGCGAAGGTCTCATCATAGTCAATACCATGAACCTGTTGAAAGCCTTTGGTGACAAGCCTGGCTTTGTATCTTCTAATTTTTCCATCCATTGCGCTCTTGGTCCTGTAGACCCATCTGCATCTGAAAATTTTCCTCCCATAAGGAAGGGGAACCAGATCCCAAGTCTGGTTATCGAGAAGGGATTTGTACTCCTCCTGCATGGCAGATTCCCAAAAGGGATTTCCAGCAGCCTCGCCATAAGACTGTGGATCTGAAGACTGAACCAAGAAAAGATGCCTTGAAGGCAATGGTTCGATTGAAGTGAGTGCAACATGAGGCTCCTCGAAATTAGATAGAGTCCTCCTAGTATCGGTTGGATCACCGACGAGATCCCCTACATCCTGAAGAGTAGTTTGTGCCCACTTGGGCCTCTTCTCTGGCTCTGTAACTGCATCTGGATGATCTGAATCTGCATCCGACTGTACTGACTCTGAATATAAATCTGAATCATTTGAGTCCTCTAAATCAGAACTCTCTTCTGAAGAAGAGTTGACATGTGCATGCTCATCATCTCAGACAGGTGAAAGAGTGAAGGTGTTTGCATGCAGTTGTTGAGGTACATGCAAGACAATTTCCTCGAATTGGACACTACACTCAATGATGAACCGATCTGAGGAAAGATCAATAAGACGATATCCCTTCACACCATCAAGGTATCCAACAAAAATTCACTCAGTGCTCTGTGGATCAAGTGCCTTCCTCTTTTCAGAGGGAATATGGGCCCATGCATGAGAACCAAAAATGCGAAAGTGAGACACTTTCGGTTTGAGGCTGCTCCAAGCCTCATAGGGGGTCTTATCCTTGATAGATCTATGGGGATATCTGTTTTGGATGTATGTTACACAGTTAAGTGCTTCGGCCCATAGTCTCTGTGGTAGTGACTTTGCATGCAACATGAAAGATGCCATCTCCTTTAGAGATCGGTTTTTCCACTCAACAACTCCATTTTGTTGCGGAGTATAGGGAACTATATGCTGCAACTGAATCCCTGCCTCATGGAAAATATTGTGGATCTCACGATTCACATACTCTCCCTCATTATCAGTTCGAAGGACTTTGATCTTCTTTTCGGACTGTGTCTCAACCAAGGCTTTGAAATCTTTGAGGTGTTGAAATACCTCAGATTTTTTCCTGAGAAAGTAGATCCAAGTAAAACGTGAGAAATCATCAACAAAAATGAGAACAAACCTCACTTTGATGATGGATGGATGCAGAAAAGGACCCATAAGGTCATTGTGGATCAGATCTAAAGGTGCGGAAGCTCGCTGAGACTTTCCTTTGTCGAATTTCTCTTGAGGGTGTTTCCCGAGACCAGATCCCTCACATACTCCCTTGGACAAATGGATGTCTGGTAGACCATCAACTAATTTGTGTTTGCTAAGATGTTGCATGTATCTGAAATTCAAATGTCCAAATCTTTCGTGCCATATCCTACTACTTTCATCAGCATGAGTAAGCAGTAAAGAAGAATCAGGTTCAATGAATTCATAAAATGTATACAATCTAGACTGATGATTTACCTCACCGGTAGCAACCCTGGAGTTGGTTTGCATGTCGTATATGTCCATGACATTTGGTTTGAATACGAATTTATTTCCGGTGCCAGAATTTGTCATCTGATATACGGAGAGAAGGTTTATAGAAAGTTTGGGAACATGCAACATGTTATCGAAGCTTCCATTGGTGAGTTCAATCCTTCCTTTGCCGATGACTTCGATAGAAGAGTTGTCCCCCATCATAATAGGAGGACCTTTGCATGCATCTAATGAAGAATAGACTGCTTCTAAGGCAGCCATGTGATGTGATTCTCCTGAATCTACGATCCAAGCATCGAGAGAGGAGTTGATGGCAATCAAGACATGGCTAGAATTGTCTTTCTTGGAATTCAGATCTTCTGGCTTCTTCTTCGTTGCACCCTCGAGGATGCGATCTCCAAGGTTTTTTTTCTGAAGTATTTGAGACAACAGATCTATTTTTTTTTACATGCTTGTGGATTCTGAATGGAATCCTTTGTGACAGTATGTGAATTTATCTCCTTTTCTTCCCTTTTCTCCTTTGGATCTGGAGGCATCAGTGAAGGGTTTTGTGTACCCTTCCTTCTTTGTATGTGCATGATATTTCTGCTTATCGTTATCTTTAGATTTATGATATTTTTGGCTTCCATCATGCACAGTGAGTGCATGCGCCCTTGGGCCTTTAATTGTGCCCATGTTGATGAGCTTGGTTTGCTCTTGTGTCAGGGATTCGATAAAGTCCTCAAGAGAAGGCATCTTCCAGGTGGATCCAGAGGTGAATCTAATAGTATGGAATGTAGATACGAATACAAATAATTTAGGACCATGCTTGGAGAGAATGGTGAGAACCATTTTTTTCTCCTCCTTCAATTTATCAACCCCGCAAGCTTTGAGTTGCGACAGTAAATCCTTGAATTTTGTAAAGAAAAATTGGATATTCTCGAAGCTTTTTGGATCCAATGTGAGAAGCTCCACCTCCAACATGTGTCCCCTCATCTCATCCTATTTTCCAAAGAGCCCTTCCAATATGGTCCAGGCTTCATTGGGAGTCTTACAGGAAGATATATGAAAAAGGAGATCAAGAGAAATAAGACTGCAAATTGTTCCAAGTGCCTCATCCATGCGATTTAAGTACTTGGATTTTTCTATGGCTTATGTCAGCTCTGGATATGTATTCATGGTTAACCTGTACAATCCTCTAGACCGGATATGTATGGATATTTTCTCCTTCCATGCAAAATAGTTGTAAGGTGTAAGGATGAATTCTTTTTGGAATTCCATCTTTCTGTTGTCTTCAATCTTTTGTACCTACAAAACATTTTGGTGTAGATTTTTCTTAGCAATCCGTCAGCTTTGATACCATGTAAATGTGTTGAGCCTACACATAATAGATCTATATAAACAATAATACACACATTTTCATATATAATTGGAGAAAGAAGAAGAAGGAGAGAAATAATGAAAGAATTAGCATTAACCGTTGTGAATAATGAATAATTTACACATGATATACTCTATATAACTCAATGATTTCGACTTGAGGTGAACCAATGCACCATAGTGGTGGTCTAGAGTGATCTGGACACACACACGCAGTTACGGGAGTGAATTTCCACCTATTCTAGTCTCTCAGGCAGTTACGGGAGTGAACTACCACCTAGTTGAGTTAACTAGTCAACTAGTCTTCAGTTAACTAACTGAACAAAGAGTAGTGAGGTGTTAACTTAGGGAATCAAGGCTAATGTGTCACTCTAGTGATGATACCAAGGCAAGGTCGAATTAGCATGGTGATGATCCCAATGCAACATTTAAACTCAACTCAACTAGTCAAACTGAAGTGTCAACTGAAAGAGAATATTCTCCAGGTGGAATATTCTCCCCTAAAATATAGGAGACTAGATGATGACTAATTATGACTCATAAACAAGGAATAAACTTAGGAAAAAGAAATCCTAGGTATGTGTGAAGTAACTCCAACAAGAGAAACATTACTACATAAGGTTATCATTACAAGCTCTCGGTGTACATAATGCTATAGAAATATATTTCTTTGGCCTCCACAAAAAATCAAGCACATGGGCCACCTATAAAAGACAATCAAGCATCATTTGGAAGATCACAACATTCATCAAAGAAACATGAAATTTTTCACGCATCAAAGTGCATTTTTTCCAAATAAAAAATTCCATCAAAAGAAAGGTACAAAACATCTACTCATTCCTAAGAAACTATGATTTAGATAGGCATGACATGTCACCATAACCTACTTCTCGATCAACCTAAATTCACTCTATAAATACCCTAAATTGTGTCATTATAGTCGTTGAGATCTAATTTGGGGAGAAACAACTTGATGTTTTCATAATGACATCATCTATCAGAGTAAAACAAGGTTAGGTCACATCAAGTCAAGAATGAAATCATAACGAGTAGAATTCTAATGAAAAAAATCAAATTTGAATTATGATAACATCATATTGAAGGAAAAGGAGGAGACTAGTCAACATTTGAATCCATCCCAAGATAAGACAAAAGAAATATGATTTTCCAAAGCTTTAAGCCTAAAACCTAAGATGATTGAAGATAGTCTGGTTTTGTCAAAGAGTCTAAGAGTTGACAATTGTTGACAATCCCAGTCCAAGTTTCCAAAGAGTGGCCCTGTTTGACCAGCGTTGACCAGACACCTGGAAAGCTCAAATCTCGAACCTGATAGATATGCATCCATCCTTGTACATCAAGGATCATGACACATGTCTCTGATTCCTCCCATCTGTCCTGAAAGTACATGAACCTTGGAGAAATTACAGGATTTAGTCAAATCCAGTAATTTCTGATAAATTTTTAATTTTTAATACAAGTTTTAAGGGTTGGGTGTTAGATATTGTTAAGGAATATAGACGAGTTAAGTGTTGACTGTAAATGATTATAGGGGTTGATATGTATCTGTTAAGCTTATAAATATCAATTGTTAGGGGTTATGAGCGATAATTATATATTAGGTGCTAAGAGAATTAAGGGTTAGGATTTATTGGATTAGGGGTTATAGAGGTTAACAGGTAGGGCTTAAAAGAATTAAGGGTTAGGATTTATTGGATTAGGGGTTATATAGGTTAACAGGTAGGGCTTAAAAGAATTATGGGTTAGGATTTATTGGATTAGTGGTTAAGGGAAGCGGTGATATGGGATATATGGTATAAAGGTTATACAAGTTTTAAGGGTTGGGTGTTAGATATTGTTAAGGATAGATGAGTTAGGTGTTGACTGTCAGTGATTATAGGGGTTGAGATGTCTCCATTAAGCTTATAAATATCAAGTGTTAGGAGTTATGAGCGATAATTATATATTAGGTGCTATGGTTAGGGATTATATGTGGTAAGGTTATAATAGGGATTATAGGTGGTAAGGTTATAAGCTTTATTTTTTAGGGGTGCTTTATGTTTTAGGGGTTACAGGGGTTAATGATTATAGGGTTAACATGTAGGGGTTAAAAGAATTAAGGGTTAGGATTTATTGGATTAGGGGTTATAGGGAAGAGGTGATATGTGATATATGGTATGAAGGT
>ML793407.1:463312-478934 GCA_009831015.1 Picea engelmannii
AAAAAACAAAACCAAAATAGTTTTAACAAAAATGAATCCCCCCCATTTGTATATGCATATCCCAGATCCATACCCCAGCCGCATCTTGTACTGTGCACTGATCCATACCTCATGTGAATAGAGTGTGCACATGACCTCTGCGAGGAGAAAGGTTAGTCTATGAGGAAAGGAGAAAGGGTAGTCTGCGAGGAGAGCAAAAGCACATGAGGTCACACGAGGGTGAGTCTGTGAGGAGAAAGGGGAGCACACGAGGGCACACGCAAGGGCAACAGAATGGTGAGTACCCTAAGTGTTATCCAACAATTTTAAAATAGCAATGTCTCATGTGAGATCCAATGTCAAGTTCGACGTTTCTTGTGTTTCATGCTATTCATCCAGCGTCAAGTTCAATATGCATAGCTTCTTTGTATTCCTTCTTGTCTTCCAATGCTTGAATGTAGATACAATTCCCCACCACGATCTCAATCTCCTTCACCGACCCTTCCTTGACATCCAACTCAACTAAAATTTTGGCTACAATGCAAATATGGGTTGTTTTGAACTACTCAACCATGTCACCTATGGTCTTGAAGGATTTGACAAACCATAGTTCCAGTGCCAATACGAGCATTTTAACCCAGATGTAGTGTTTGATAACCCTTTCCATTGTTGGATCAAGTTTTGACATCCAATTTTTCAATATTATTGAGGTTGTACCACAACACCATTTCGAAAATAAAACTAGAATGGTGTCCACTTTGAATTGACAATTGAAAATTAACCAACCTTTTACTAATGTGTGGAAACAATGTGAGTATCCTAACATTTGGGTCCAAGATCTCTCTATCTGACAAAATAGGTTTTTCTTCAATATGAACCTTCCATAGGAACGACTTGTCAGGGTTCTACTTATCATTTCCACAACCTACTCCATTGTGACATCCACCCCAAGGACCAATTGAGGCTTTCCTTTTAGCAACTTAATGCACTTCCTTCCCTTCCTTCCATCTTTCAACTCTTGATTCCTTACCTTTGTTTCCTCCTTCACTAGTTATCGATTCTCACCCTCTCCTAGACTCTAAACAACTTTAGGGGACTTCTGGGCTTGATTGATTATCTTCCTTTGAACCATCAAATTCCCCCAATTCCTTTCTACGAGTTCATTTTAACTCCTCTATTGAGACTTGAACAAAGTTCTCTACACTGAAAGGGGCAAAAGTTTCACTACCCATCTCAAGACCTTACCCCTAGGTTTTTCGTTTGAATAATTAGCTAACATTTTAAAGATTTGTTAGTGATTACTTGCCTTTCCTTGCTGACACTGCCATTTCCTAGGCTTGTCTTTATGCCAGAGTTGTCGTGTTGAGCTATAGCCTATAAATCACTCAAGGTTGTGAAACATTGAAAGAGGTATTCTTAAAGTTAGCTGAAGGAGGCTCCCCCATCACCATTTTGGAGTTGTCTTAGTGTCTTCACCTTCACTACCAACCTTAAATGCTCCATTAACAAAAATAGTAGCTAATTTTATAGGATCTATAGAGTAGTCATGCTTCTCTTCCTATATCTCTCAAGCAATGATGAAAATTAAAAGCATAGACCAATGAAATAACCCCATATTCTCTTCTAGCAAATGAGGATAGTGAGACATAAAGTTTGCTTACCACAATCAACCTTTAAGCATTTATGAAAGTAATATTTATTGATTGATGGCATCCCATGTCTCAGTATTTTGGATTTACCATTACTACCAAAAATTACAGCCAACAAACCATGAAACTTACTAATTTTCAAATTCAATATGGCCAAAGAACAGATTTTCTGCAGTTCACCACAAAAACACTATCCATGATTCACATCTGAATCAGTCTCTACCAAACCTTACACCATGTAAATAATAATTTACTAAATATACTCCCAAAATTATGTAATCAGGAAATTATGCTCCCGAAATTGTCCTCAACAAAGGTTAGAAAATATTAATAAAATGATTGCATGCAAATATAGTAAGGGTGAATTAAATGGGATCGATGATGATTTATTTGATCATTCTTTGCCATGTTGGTAGAGGACCTCTCACTTCAAAAGTTCAACCATTGATGTTGTGGCATGCAACATTAATCATGTTACAAACATGCAAGGAAACAAAAAACTTCTAAGCCTCTCTCAATTGAGATTACCAGATCCAAATTGTTGGAAAAGTACAAATGAAGTAGAAGGTTCAAAAGTGCCCACACTCTACTTATTGTTAACTACCAAAAAAATGCTTCTCACATCCTTCTGACTGGTTGGTTCTGATAGGTTCACAATGATTTGTATTTTTGCAGGATCCATTGTAATTCCTGATGATGAAATATGATGACCCAATACTATTCCTTTAGTTAACATCATGAAACATTTTTCATTGCTGAGAAACAAATTTGTTTCTATGCATTTTTTTAGGACTTTTTCCAATTTTTTCAAGGAATCATCAAAAGTATTTCCATACACAGAAAAATCATCCATGTATACCTCTACACATTCAAGTATTAAATCAACAAAAATACATGTATTAAATCAGAAAATCTAAAATTGTCCATAATTTTCTGCTAAAACAGAGTATTTTCTGTTGAAGTGGCCTTGTTTGACCAACGTTGACCAAACACCTGGAAAGATCAGATCTCGAACCTAATATATAATATCATCCATCCTTGTACATCAAGTATCATGACACATGTCTCTGATTTCTCCCAGATGTCCTGGAAGTACATGAACCTTGGAGCAATTACGAGATTTTGTCAAATCCTGTAATTTCTGATAAATTTTTAATTTTAATGCTGAAAATTCAAAAATTCAATTCTTAAGCTAAGGAATGATAAATGTACCTTGCATAGGTTGTCTTATGGAAATTATGGAATAACATGAAGGAAAAATGGATGGTTTTGGAGACAAAAGTATGATTTGTGAAGTGAAATTAAGCATAAAATGGTACCCAACAATATATATGGGTTATGAGTTATAATGTTTTAGGCTTATGGATTATAAGTATCAGGGGCTATAGTACTTTGGGGTTAAGGTTCAAGGTTGAGAGGAGTTTTAGGGTTTATCATAAACATGTATTAGAGGTCATGGGACATGGATTCTAGGTTTTAGGTGTTAGGATTTATTGGGGTTAAGTGTTAGAATAAGGTTTAAGATAATATGGATGATATGGGTTGTTAGGTGATGGAAGTTAAGGGTTTTAGTTGACTAAGGGTTTGGGTTATAATTGTTAGGGGTTCTACATTAGACAAGTTATCATTTATAAGGGTACTCATTGCCTATAGAGTTTAAGGAACCATTTTATATTGGCAAGGGGTTATATTATAGTTTATAAGTAATATTAGGGTTAGGAGTAATATTAATGGTTGTATAACTTAGGTGTTAAGATTTATTTTTTAGGTATTATAAGAAATATGGTTTTCATGAGTTATAATGTTTTAAGTGTTAAATATTATAAAGTATAAGAATTGAGGGTGTGAAGTTATGGGGGTGAAGATTATATGAGTTATAGGGTTTAGTGGTTAGAGTTGTCAAAGGTTATATGGATTAGAGGTTATATAGATTATATGGGTTAGAGGCTCTAGATGTTAACAAATAGCTCATACCTAACTCACATCTTATAATTCTCCAACATTGCACTTTACACTTAGTGCAACAAACACCAAATGGAATGGTTTACATAAGGTCAATGGAGAATGTTATTCTTATCTTATTCTTATCGCCATAACTAACTTATTATTCAACTTGGATTGGACAAAACAAATATTTGTATAGTTCTAATCTTGGATTGAACAAAACTAATATTTGTATAGTTCTACTCTTGTATCGAACAAAAGTAATATTTGTATAGTTCTACTCTTGGCTTGCCTTAGACATATTGCCAACTAAAACACCCAAGATTTGCAACACACCAACTAATGGTTGGATTTCTTATTCCATATCATTGACCCTCGTCTTCAATGGATATTTCTTATAATAATTCTAACTTACACAAATCCAACAAACAACAACCTTACTACTATTTTTTTCTTAGATCCATATGATAAATTTATCATGTCCTTAGTGTTATCACATTAATATGTCCTTAATATGTCCAAAATCAAGAGGGATATCACATTAAATTAGGTGGTTGACCACTAATATTGGTAATTGCACCCTAGTCTAATTGTGCATCCAAAACTAAAGATATAATTTTTTTATTTAGAACTTTGAATATGATCATGGACTACTAACTAACAACACGTGCACATGCAATTGAAGGTACAACCAAACAGGTATATGTCAGATATTTCTTCATCGAGTGAGGAAAGCTTAGGACAAATAGAGGCCAGAAATGTGACTGCATCTAGTAGATATGATAAGCAATCAAGTACCAGAGGTGAAAATGTCAGAACAAAATTTTGTAGATGCATGAAATTTTTTCTTGCCGAAGGAGGATCATGCTCTTATGATGATGAGAGCATGGGAGACATAGATGTTCCACTTAGGTATAAGCATCTAGTGAAACAATGGGTACCTAAGGAGCTACCTCCTATAGATGTTGACTTCATTTTCAACAATAGGACATATCTCATTGCACCATCCTCCCTGCATGGCCTGGGACTATTTTCCATGGATGGAATAATTGTAAAATACAATACAGTAACTGAATTGATGGACTATGTTGGACCGTGTTACAATTATAACGATTGGATGCGGTTGGTCCAATACATGCGAAGTATGCAGAGATATGCACTCACCACAAATTATATACAACTAATAAACAAGGATAAAAATAAGGGAGCGATTATCTATATTGATGGAAGGCCTAAAGCTTCCGGAAATATCGCAGGGTTTATAAGTAACACACAACCTGGGACAACAAACAAACAACCGAATTGCATTTATGAGGGACATGAAGAGAATCAGGTAGTCATGTGCGCAATAAAAAAGATAGCTCTCGGGGAAGAGTTATTAGTGGATTACCATTTGAATCGAATAGAAACATTGACTAATAGTGTGTAGGTTCTTATGCAACACCTCTTTAAGAATCCTCTAATTATTGCATTATATTTTTGTATTATCTTTAACATTGTTGTAAATATTATCTTTAACATTGTTCTTTTGTTATCATTAACTTTTTTTAAAATATTTGGGGGTTCTAATTATATTATAATGTGGAAGGATGATCGTGGAAAAGGGCCAACTGCAGAACATGTAAATGATTATCAATTTCCACTTTCATTTTACGTTGTTTTTATTATTTGCTTATATAATTTTATTGAAATAACATTGTTTTTGCTGAAATTAAATGTAGTCCTCAGGCCATGTGGATCATGATTCCGCCGATGAGGAGGGGTTTTATTCATGCGTTGATCCAATGCTCTTATTAAAAAAAAAAGATCATTAAAGCTAACAAGGAACTTGTTAGCTTGTTAGATCGTTCAGAACAAACTCTCGAAGTCAAAGCAAAGATCAAGCTCCTTATGTCACAACTTAACACATATAAGGTAATAACCATAATTTAAAGTGTTTTTTTTTAATGCACTCATATGTTCGATTATGATACTTTGTTCTTTAACTTTTACATTATCTCACGAAAAAACATTTTCTTTTTTATAAAGGAATTTTTGGAGCCTGTTCATCCCGGTGTTGGTAGTAGTGGCACTACAAAGATGCTACAGAGTCCTGATGCGGGCGGTCATACAGCTGCTAGAGCACTATTTACTTCTCCATCTTCCACACCTAATTTATATAGGAGCCATGACATGCATCGCCAGACATCCACACCCCGATCAGAGTCTAGAGATGGTGGCAGAGATGAGGATCATAGTGATGTGGTTGAGATGGTTGCATTTCCTGGTGTTGGATAATGTTGTCATTGATGCCAATGGTTTGATTACTTGGGAGATTGTTGGATCATATTTCATTGATGTAAATGGTTTGCTTTGATTGATGTCATTGATTGATGTCAAGTAATTGATTGATATGATGCCCTTGATGAGAATGTTATATGTCCAAGTGGAAACCAATCAATGCAAAGATGAATCATTATTGTCTTATCATGGTTGATAAGATGCAAAAATAGATGAACTCCAAAGTGGTCCCCTTATGGTGAAATCCCTCACGGGAAGATGCTTTATGGAATGAGTTATCCTAAAAGAATGGTTGGAAGACCCAATCTTGCATGTGGAATAATGAGATGAAGATCAATGAAGTTGTTGGTGAAACTATCCTAGATGGATAGTGCTTGGCATGCCATTTCCAGTGGTATGTGGAATGTCACATAACTCCTCATGTTTTGAGAGTTATGGCCTTATGAAGTTGGAGGACCCCCATATGAAGGCTTGAAGCCCCCAAGGTCAAAGAAGTAAAAGTGCTTGAAAAGAAGAAATCATTATTTAAATGATAAAGTAAAGTGACAAAATCAAGAAAGATTATTTAAATGAAGTGACAAAATCAAGAAGGAATATTTAAATGATAAAGTATTGGAGAATTTTCTATTCATGGAAAGTGGGTAACCCTAAAATAAGGAAAATAGGTTAAGTGACCTAAAAATGGGTTAAGAGACCTAGAATATGAAAGTATCAATAAGAAGCTAGGATCTCTTGTAAAATGTACATTTGAGTGAGAATCCTTTGTGGATCAATGGAGAGCTTCTTGGTAATATATTTTGGAGTATTGATCGATATCTTCTTGTGAGAGAATCTTATTGGTGTGGAACTCTTGAGCATGATTGAAGATCTATTATGAGGAAGAGATCAAGAGGAGGATCTCATAGATGCATCAAAGTTTCGGCAATGTCGGAGATCTTGACGGCAAAAGTCTCGGAGTCACAGAAAACCCTATTTTCTAATGTACACGCGGGTTGTCTGTGTATAGGGTGCCTGTACACGCGGGATGGTTGTGTATAGGGTGAGTGTACACACGGGCTGACTGTGTATAGGGAGCGTGGACTCAATAAAATCATGGAGATTTGTGTTTGAGTTGGTGCCAAGCTCTTGGATGATGAAGGAGGTTCCAGATCTGCATTCTATGGCCTCAGATCTATCACTTAGACACTGGTATGGTTACATTATTGTCTTGATAGATATTATTGCTTGATATGTTGTGAATGCTTAGGGAATTCTTGGTATGGCTTCTATGATGTGGTTCAGTTTGGTTGATTTGGTTGATGGAGTGAGCAGCACTCTTGTGATTGATGGAGTGAGCAACACTCTTGTGATTCAGTAGTGACATGATTGTTATGGTATACTAGTTATTTATACATGATTGAGATAGCATTCATATTGATTTGATGTGGAGCATGAGAAATCTATTGGAGAGCTTGGATGTGTTGTGACTGGCTATGGGTCAGTTTGGAAAGTTGAAGACAGAAGAGAAACTGATTGCAAGTTGCAGAGGATCTGGGCATGTTGCTCAGAAGCATATGTTTGTTGCATTATACATTGGTTGCGTTCACACGTGGGCTGTAGTGAGCCAGGGCGCGTGCACACGCGGGCTGAACTACTGACAAGTCACGTACATGTTGACAGATTGATATATGTTGAGGATTGTTGCCTCATATCAGTTGGTGTTGAGGGTGTAAGATGAGTCTTGCATATAGAGCTGGTGCTCTTGTAGAGTTGTACTCTATTCAGTTGTTGCTGATAAACCCAAGGATTGTAGTCCGTAATAAAAAGAAAATTGTACATACATCTTGTGTTCTTTGTGTCCATTGTGATGATGACTTGTTGATAATATATTGTTGATATGTGCCTACATCTAACTGGTTATAAATGACAGCAATGGGTAATGAATAAATGTTGAATGCTAATTGATGAGTTTTTGTGCAAGAGGGAAGTTTTGGGAAAAAGAGCACCACACTCATTCACCCCCCCCCTCTAAGTGTGGTAGGTGTGTCCAACACCTAGAGTTAGATGCGTGACAAGCACGGGGACCCTTCCGTGCACATTTTTGGTCGACGATAATGGACTTCCATTAAAACAATCAAGACTCCCAAGTAGTTTTAATTCATATTTTAATCGTTTAATGTTGTCTTCATACAGAAATCATCTAGATTATTAATTTTAAATTAATGATCATATATTTTTGTGTGTAGGAAACGACCTTTTTTATAGGCACCTATAGAGCAAGACCTTGTCTATTTTTGGGGCAACCTTATGCATGAGGTGGAATTGCCAAAATTCCAACCTCAAAAAGGAACTTATGAATTATCTTGAAGGCCTCTTTGGTGTAGACACGTTCAATAAAAAAGCGGTCACATCTGCAGCAGGTGAATATTTAAAATATACGCGGGATTTTTATAGACGAAGCTTGGTAGGAAATCCTAGGTATGAGCATCCTCCCTCAATTTCAGAGAGGGAGTGGAAGGTGATCATTGATGATGCAAAAGAGAAGATTTTGAAAACAATCAAGAGAACAAATAACTGGTACACCAAGGTAAATTACAATTTTTTGAATTCAATACCAGCTTTATTTTTCTTTAGAACTAAATAAAAGTGTGGTTATATATAACATACTTGAAAATTTTGATGATAGGTTGCATGACACTTCGAAGGAAACCAAAGAAAGGATTTCCAAACATGGCCAACACAAGCTAGGACAGGGCGGATACTCGAGGTTACAGTCACGAATCGTAAGTACCCAAACATCTTAAGAATATTATTTGTATCCCCTTCCAACTTTAAGGTAGTTGCAGCCAAAAACATTAAAAAACCATACCCTTATGCAATGCAGGGCGATGACTTCAAAACTGAAAACACAGAGGAAGACCTCCAACTTGGTTACAAGTACGGTTATAAAACTGTGGTTGATCATAGGAAAATCATGGGGTAGACCCCAAGATCCAATTTGTGGGATAAGGTAAATAAAGATCAATCCACATTAACCTTTCGTTACTTATAAAATACGTAAATGTTTGATATCGTCCATAATTTAATGACTTATTTTGTTTTAATCAGGGGAGAATCACTATCAACGAAACCATTAGTACTGGACAACAGAGCGTTGATAGTGCAACGTAACAAGAAGATCATGGTGCTCCCTAGCAACCCCATCCCAGTGAGGTGCAGCCCCAAGATGTTCCTGTGACTGAGGCCCATGACGGTAAAATGTCTATATATTAGTCATATACTTAATAATTTTGTACTTATAAATTTTGATGTTTCAATGGAAGAGAATGTCATAGATGATTCTCCTCAACCTGAAGATTAGGTGAACAGGCCGACAACCATTCCAACGGTGCCAACTAGAGGACTAGGTAAATAATTACATTGCTGAGTTTTTTTTAATATTAATGAACTACTTCAATGATATTTAAAAATTGGCCATATAAATTTAATATTTTTTATTTTTTTAGGTGATGGCCCCTCATAGCAGCATCCATGTCGTGGGTACGAGACCAGACGTACTCGGCGTGATAGGATTGAAACAACATCAACTACTGAAGAGTACCCAGTAAACGAAGACACGGAGATGGATGAATTGCTTAAGAACTGGAAAGCACGAAAGAAGACTAAAAGAAATTCATGATGTCATGTAATAATTTTATAAGATAGCTAGATGTACATTATATAGTTGAACATGTAATGATGCATATAATACATTGACATTATGGGTACTTTTTCATATGATAATATACAAAAGGCTATTTTTATGGCTTGTATATATCTGTGAATGTAATTTTGTTATACACTTAATGATAATTTCAGCTTCTCTTATAAGACTTGGTATATATTGATTCAATACTCCTTGATTCAAGACGTGAGAATGAAAGCAAGACCTGGTGTCTTGTGCTTGAGCTATGGAGTCTAGGCAACAAATAGAACTTGAATATGAAATATGCAACTTCCAAAATCTTGTGACATGATATATGCAACTTTGAAACTCTTGTGACATGTGACATGTGGCAAGCATCTTTTTCCAAGAAATGTGCAAACTTTAAACTTGGTGCAACATGCAAAAATAAATTTTTGGTAAGATGCAATAATAAGTTTTAAGGATTAAACATGAGGGGTTAGAAATGGCCATGTCAATCATTTTATAATATTTTTTCAAAGCAATACCCTTATTTTCATTGTGTCTCACATGACAAAGAGCATTACCATTATTTTCATTGTGTCTTTTCATTATGTCATGGACATGGTGTTGCTACTCAACATTGCCTCAAAGCCTACTTATTCATTCCTCTATGATATGTACAATTATGTTTAACCTTCCACAAATCATTGCGAGCAGAAAAATAAGCCAAGGACAAGAACCCAATGATTTCAATGTTAAGGTCTTGTGATTCCACAAGGTGGGATACAAAGAGGAATTGTTTCCATGCATAAACATGCTAAATACCTTGATTGAGAATGTGGATGTAAAAAGTTGAACATTGAAATAATAGAGCGATGACATAATCGAGCAATATGGTGTTGATACTCTTCAAAGGATGTATGAGTTTTCACCTCCCACAATGTCAGTAAGCCTTTGATGGTTGCAAAATTTTAGCAAAATGTATGATGTTTATAACATTGTGAAGGCATGGTGGCTTTTAGTTAAGCCATTCCAAACTACCACAAGTAAGGTACACTTAATAAAAAAATTGAAAATGGAACTTCAAGCCTTAGTAATTCTCTTGAACCTCTTGTATGGTAGACGAGGCACTAGATACATATGGTTAATATGGATTTTGATTATGCATGGGGTTGTGAAGCATGGGATGATATTTTATTAGGTAGACTTCATCTCTAATATTCTTGCACAATGTATTCCAAAGGCTAAAACTCCCTTAGATAGTGGTGCACTTGAGTTTTACATGGTGTCTTATCTTATGTATTGTGTATGTGTGAGCTAAGAGTTCTCTTGTTTCAAGCCCACCTAGTATCCTTCCTTTGCACTTGTACATGATTATTTCCTCATAGATGTTTAGCTATTATTACGTCATTTAACCTTTTAATGTCTTTTAAAAATGCAGGTTTAAAGGGTGGTCACCTCCACGATCCAAAACACATTTCCGAAAATGTATAAATCATTTTCTTCTCTTGCATAAATACTTAAATTCAAAATCTAAGGACACATAATGGTGTAAACAACTATTATTCATTTAATAAAAAAAATTTAGAGATTTTTTACTGTAAGATGATGTGGCATATTATGTTCTCCCTTAACATTTTTGTTTTCCAATGTTCAATGTTCATAAACACCTATTCATAGGACTTGGTGAAGTATAATGTTGGCTGGAGTTAGTGATTGATTCAATTGACATTGACAACAATATTGATAAATCAAATGGCGTGAAAAATGTGAGTTCCACCTGCATACTTACCCTTCAAAATCCCAACTGCATACTTATCATTCATATAAATATTATTAGAATGAGATCTTACAAGCGCACTAGATCAATTCAATCCATCTACCATTAATAAACAAACTTGTAACTCACCCATGAGATCAAACCATAATAATAGTGTTAGAAGGAAGTTACCCTCTAGGCCTAGACATAGATTCATATGCACATTTTCCATAAAAAAAACCTATGCAAGGTACGTTTATCATTCCTTAGCTTAAGAATTGAATTTTTGAATTTTCAGCATCAAAATTAAAAATTTATCAGAAATTACAGGATTTGACAAAATCTCGTAATTGCTCCAAGGTTCGTGTACTTCCAGGATAGTTGGGAGAAATCAGAGACATGTGTCATGATCCTTGATGTACAAGGATGGATGAATATCTATCAGTTTCGAGATCTGATCTTTCTCGGTGTCTGGTCAACACTGGTCAAACAGGGCCACTTCAGCAGAAAATACCCTGTTTTAGTAGAAAATTATGGATAGTTTTAGATTTTCTGATTTAATACATGTATTTTTGCTGATTTAATACATGACTCAAATTATTCTTACTCAAGCTATACTCCTCAGTCTTTCCTGAAGTACACTTACATTGTTTACCTTATCTCGAGGTTAACTTAGGTTATGTCAACACTTAGAATTTTCTATATACTTATACTATATTCAATCATCTTAGGGTTTATGCTTTGAGATTTGGAAACTTGGACTCGGATTGTCAACAATTTTCAACTAACATAAAGTGTGATGAACAACATGACAATAGTTGTACTCAAAGTGTGATGGAAATCACATAAAGTGTGATGAACAACATGACAGTAGTTGTACTAAAAGGGTATTTTTTCATAATACACCTCATGAGAGCATCTCTTCTCTTGACATTATATAAATAATGGTAGGATTAGTAGATCCTACCATATAGTATAGTGACATCAACATTGTATAAATTAGTTAGAAACATGCAATTATTAGAGAGTAATGCACAACAAGTTCATATATATCCACATCATCATGGTGATGTTATCAACTCATCTTGTTGAGGCATGGACCAATCATAGGTTGCCACATATCATTGATGATGTCATCAATTTAGAGTTAAGGAGACAAGTGATACCTTCAGGAGATGACACATGACATTTTTTCACATATGGATTAAAAATATATGTCATTCTCTTTTCATCAAAATATATCTAAGTGTTGACTTCTAGATTTGAAGTGAAGTTTAAATGGATTTCATATAAATTTTGTGCCAGTTGAGTTGATCATCCTTCACATATCATGTTTTAGGATTTTGCATGGTTTTCTCCATGGGATTGACACGTCTCTTAATTTAATTTAATAAAATTTTAAGTTTCGACATACATATGGATTCAATACTTTATGTTTTGTAGATTGCATGACCTTTGGAATAGACCCACATTTATTTATGGAGGATTTAATAACACTTTAGGTCTAGAAATAATTAGGTGAATTTAAAATATTGAAACAAATAAAACATAACTTGCATATGTCATTGCTAACAAACCATCTTGAAAATTGGTCTCATTCACTTAGTTTCCTTCCATAAACATATATCCTATACTCTACCATCTAGTATTTGTTTGCCTCTAGACCAAATAATTTTTGTTTTGTCAGCTCAACAAGAAAACAAAGTTGAATGAGACTATTTTAGCACACAATGAATTCCATATGGTTAATGATTGTATTTGAATCTCTCACTACAACCAACGATTGAGCACATGAACCTTTAGAAATTTTCAATCCTTTCCAAAGTGCATAAGCTTTTGCTTGGTTGTTGGAAAAAACACCAAGTCCCCATGCAAAAGAAGTTTCAATTGTTCCTCCAAGGTCCATGATGACACCCCCTCCCCTACCCATCCTAGACACCCTATATTGTTTACCAAGTTACTCACATACCAATGGTGGGCCTTTTTTCCCTCCTTGCATTTCCCCACGATGATCTCTGGAGTATGAAGAAGCAATTCCAAATTTTTGTGGGTTGATTTTGATGGAAAAATAATTGAAGAGTTATGGGCTTATGCAATGGTTATCAAGCATCCAAGGACTCCATCAATCCTCCTAAGATACATGCTCCATTGGTTCCACTCCACTTACTAAGCCACATGCTCCATTGGTTCCACTCCACTTACATGAACACTATCGCAACCAAGGCATCCCCAAGTCAAATACATACCTCCATGAAAGAATCCAAGCTACCCTATGTTGTCTAGGGCTCAATTCCCTCCTCTAGAATTTCAATGCTTCTTTTCCAATGTAGGGCATCCTCCTAAGAAAGAAACCAATATAAATTTGGCCAACATAAATAATGTCCCAATTTATCTAACCATAATAATAGTATAAGAAAGAAGTTACCCTCTAGGCCTAGACATAGATTCGTATGCACATTTTCCATAAAACAACCTATGCAAGGTACATTTACCATTCCTTAGCTTAAGAATTGAATTTTTGAATTTTCAACATTAAAATTAAAAATTTATCAGAAATTACAGGATTTGACAAAATCCCATAATTGCTCCAAGGTTCGTGTACTTCCAGGACAACTGGGAGAAATCAAAGACATGTGTCATGATCCTTGATGTACAAGGATGGATGAATATCTATCAGGTTCGAGATCTGAGCTTTCTAGGTGTCTAGTCAACGCTGGTCAAAGAGGGCCACTTCAACAGAAAATACCCTATTTTAGCAAAACATTATGGATAGTTTTAGATTTTCTGATTTAATACATGTATTTTTGCTGATTTAATACATGACTCAAATTATTCTTACTCAAGCTATACTCCTCAGTCTTTCCTCAAGGACACTTACATTGTTTACCTTATCTCGAGGTTAACTTAGGTTATGTCAACATTTAGAATTTTCTATATACTTATACTATATTCAATCATCTTAGGGTTTATGCTTTGAGATTTGGAAACTTGGACTCAGATTGTCAACAATTGTCAACTCACATAAAGTGTGATGAACAACATGATAATAGTTGTACTAAAAGTGTGATGGAAATCACATAAAGTGTGATGAATAACATGACAATAGTTGTACTAAAAGGGTATTTTTTCATAATACACCTCATGAGAGCACCTCTTCTCTTGACTATAACTCATGGTAGGATTAGTAGATCCTACCATATAGCATAGTGACATCAACATTGTATAAATTAGTTAGAAACATGCAATTATTAGAGATTAATGAACAACGGGTTCATATATATCCATGTCATCATGGTGATGTTATCAAGTCATCTTGTGGAAGCATGGACCAATCATAGGTTGTCACATATCATTGATGATGTCATCAATTTAGAGTTAAGGAGACAAGTGATACCTTCAGGAGATGACACATGGCATTCTTGCACATATGGATTAAAAATATGTGTTATTCTCTTTTTCATCAAAATATATCTAAGTGTTGACTTCTAGATCTGAAGTGAAGTTTAAATGGATTTCATATAAATTTTGTACCAGTTGAGTTGATCATCCTTCACATATCATGTTTTAGGATCTGGCATGGTTTTCTCCATGGGATTGACATGTCTCTTAATTTAATTTAATAAAATTTTAAGTTTCAACATACATATGGATTCGATACTTTATGTTTTTTAGATTGCATGACCTTTGGAATAGACCCACATTTATTTATGGAGGATTTAATAACACTTTAGGTCTAGAAATAACTAGGTGAATTTAAAATATTGAAACAAATAAAACATAACTTGCATATTTCATTGCTAACAAGCCATCTTGAAAATTGGTCTCGTTCACTTAGTTTCCTTAGCTTAAGAATTGAATTTTTGAATTTTCAGCATTAAAATTAAAAATTTATCAGAAATTACAGGATTTGACAAAATCCCGTAATTGCTCCAAGGTTCGTGTACTTCCAGGACAGTTGGGAGAAATTAGAGACATGTGTCATGATCCTTGATGTACAAGGATGGATGAATATCTATTAGGTTTGAGATATGAGCTTTCCCGGTGTCTGGTCAACGGTGGTCAAACAAGGCCACTTCAGCAAAAAATACCCTGTTTTAGTAGAAACTTATGGACAGTTTTAGATTTTCTGATTTAATACATGTATTTTTGCTGATTTAATACATGACTCAAATTATTATTACTCAAGATATACTCCTCACTCTTTCCTCAAGGACACTTACATTGTTTACCTTATCTCGAGGTTAACTTAGGTTATGTCAACACTTAGAATTTTCTATATACTTATACTATATTCAATCATCTTAGGGTTTATGCTACTTTTACCTATGGAAGAGAATCAATTTAGTGGATGGTCCTTATAGAATC
>ML793407.1:485690-545481 GCA_009831015.1 Picea engelmannii
GGATCCTCACACTTAATTACTTTCTTTTTCATGAATATTAATAATAATTCATGTGCACTTGATTCTCTCACTTAATCAATTTATTTTCCATGAATATTAATAATAATTCATGTGTACTTAGTATTTCTTGTCTTCATGTAATATATCCCTCCTCCACATTGACTAGGGATTGTGACATAGGTTATTCCATGGTGTCAAGGTGTATGTGACACTTATACGACACTTTACGACACTTAGGGCGAGGTACCTAGGTGTGCAAATTTCATGTGTAACAACTATACATAAACAAAATATATAGCTTCATTATAGTAGGTGTACAATTAGATTATGAAATGTTAGAGCTAATTTCAAGAGATATTTTCATAGATAAACTTTTAGTATCGAAAGAGGGATACATATATAAATAATTTCATTGTTTTCTATTGATAATTATTAATATGGTAATGATAATATGCAATTGCCACCTAAAATTATGAAAGCCTTTTGTAGCAAATATTGTACAAAATATGTTGTTCCAAAACTATGTTCCACTCAACGATATCATTATTATTTTGCACAAATACATTCATGGTTACTTATAGCTAACATAACTTGTCAATTGATATTTTTATTCTAGAATGGTGGTTTCCTTAGATCATTATTGTAATTACATGATAAACTCTTGAACAAATAAATGATAAACAAGAAACCAAAAACCTCATGGTTAAGTCCAAGATACCACCAAGTTAATGCCCTAAAGTGTAGTCAATGCAATGAGAAATAGAAAAGCTCCATGTTAATGCTACTTGTTACCAGTTTTATGGAATCAACTTAATCAACATATTGAATGCATATGGAAATATGGTTTCTTTGGAGGATTATCATAGTTCTTTGTTGAGAGAAGTAGTTTAGTGAACGTTCATTACATTTATTTCCCTTTGGTACTTATTTCCCTTTGGCACTGGAGGATGAATATTTTAGGATCTTATAGAAAATGCATGTTAATGTAGCATTCACGAATTGTACATTTATTTCCCTTTGAGACTTGAGCATGAATATTTTAGGATCTTATAGAAAATGCATGTTAATGTAGCATTCATGAATTGTCTTGTAAAACATTATGTTAGTACTAAATACACTTATGCACATAGATATACATAAAGAGAATATATACCTTCAATATTGAGAGCATACAATTAGCCCAATATATATATATATATATATATATATATATATATATATATATATTAAATAAATAATTTTCATCTCAATTTCGACGACCATAAAAATTCCTGCGAGGAATTTGCTATATAAAACAAGAAAAGGTGTCATCTCAATTTCGACGACAATAAAAATTCTTATGACAAATTTGCTATATAAATCAAGAAAATGTGTCGTCTCACTTGCGATGACAATAATATTCCTACGACGAATTTGCTATATAAAACAAGAAAAGATGTCGTCACAATTTCGATGAAAATAAATAATATAACGACAAATTTATTATATAAATCAAGAAAAGTTGTCGTCTCAATTGCGATGACAATAATAATCTTGCAACAAATTTTCTGTATAAAAAAAAAAAAGTTGTCGTCTCACTTTCGACAACAAAAAAAATTCAATGTTGTTGCAATTGCGACGATAGTAAAATATATTGCGACGAATTTGTTGTATAAACCACGAAAAATGGTCGTCACAATTGCAACGACAAGTTGGTTTCACTTAGTTTTCCCATATCGTCGTATTGGCGACGATATTTCTTTTTTTGTCGCAATTGTGAGAAGTTCCCTATGGTTGTCGCACTTGCGACGATATTTCAAGTTCGTCAAAATTTCTACGTTCTATGATACGACGTAAGATTCGTCGCAATATCCATGACACAATGTCGCAAGAGCATTGAAATAGTCGTCGCAAAATGACCCAAATTTTCTAGTGAGATATGGCACATCTTGTTTGAGGTATGTTTTGTGAGCTAGGGTTTAGGTCTTGAGATGGTATTGGATGTTCAGTACTGTTGCATATATCATATTTTTTTAGGGATACAGTTGTTATTTTATTATTGTTATTTGGCATATAGGTATTGGTCTTTTGGTTGTGATGTGTTGCTGAAGTTGTTGGTTTAGCTTGAGGCTACATAACAGTGAGGTTGTGGCACATGGTTTGATGTAAGGGTTTATGGTATTTGGTTTATGGATATAGTGATGAATTGTTAGATAAATTTTTATGGTTATATTGGGGTACATGGTTGAGACAAGTAGTTGATGAGTTGGCACATACATGAGGTGTATAGTTGATGATGTTGGTACATCTTGATGAGTCAAGGTTGATGCATGGTACATGTTGGTTCAGGTTATTGGTATAGGTTGTTTGGTGCAGGTTGATTGATACATGTTGTTACAGGTTATTGGTACAGGTTGACAGTGGCAGTGATTGATTCAGTGACAGTGACAGGTTGTCTACATTTGGAATTTATATTTCAGGGTGGTTGGATGGGGAAATGACAGGTGGTTGTAACCACCTTATAGTTGTAGCCAAAGAACTTAGGGGGTTGTAGCCTCCTTCTAGTTATAGCTAGAGAATTGGGGAGTTCGAGCTTCCCTCAGGTTGTAGCATGAGAAACTAAGGGATTGGAGCCTCCTTCCAGTTGTAGCTAGAAAAGAAAGGAATTTGGTGCTTCCAATGAATGTAATTCTTCAATACATATAAGAAAAAGAATTCCATGGTTTTTTCCTGCTTTGGGTTTCCATGTAAAAACACTAGTGTAATGTGTATGTATATGATTTCTCATTTGTTCATTGTTCATTTACTGTGCAATTATTGGATGATAATGTTACACTGATATAACACTTGAATTATATGGTTAAAAAGATTAAATTTCTCTATTACTGATTCACCCCCCCTCTCAGTAATCCAACACAAGATTCAACATCAAAGCAAGAAAAGGCATTGGTAGTTGGTTCACCACCACCAAAAAGGTAGCTAGAACAAAAGCATAAACAATAGAGGTGGTTGAAGTAGCACCAATAGAAAATGTATTCAAAACACAAGAAGAGGCACCACCAGTAGTGTTGATAGTAGCGGGAAACATAGGGGAGGAGAAGGCAGTTGATCTCATTTCTCGTGAACATAAACCAATAACAGATCCAAATCCATAGTCATTTCTATAGCCATCCCCTCGTCTAGATAAAGATCGAACAACATCTGAGCAAGCAACATCAGTGATTGTTCCGCCCGTTTAAGCAATTTATTCAAAACATGAACCCATTGATCCATATCCAGTTAGAGATTGAGTTAGAGGTACTATTGAATTTGTTGATCGAGTGAAAGAACCATAGGCATAGGGAGTACGATGAAAGATAGAAGCCATTGCATTTGACCAAGTTAACTAAGTTCCAGTAAATGAACCAACAATAGTGGCGGTAGAACCTATTGATAAAGTTCCACCAACACCTCTCTCAGTTCCAAATATTGTTGTTGGAGATCGCGCAGACCCCTAATAAGTGGCCCACATTGATATCGAGACAAAGACCCAACATTAGGTGACCTTGATGACCTAGAAGAAGTTGACCCCATAAAGGAAAAAAACAACAGTCTCCTTTGCAATTGACCTAGTTTATCCACCCTTTGAAGAGTCCCCAGTCGTGAATTCAGTTGGATCCATTAAACCATAAGAGGCAAAGAGAGATCTAGTCACAATGCTAGTTTCATCTCCTAAGAAGCAGAGCCGATTGAGGGAAGAAGTCTCCTAAAAGGAAGGTCTTATCTAATACGCAGAACCAATGTTAGGGGAATAAATATAGGGTCCTTAAAGGTATTTATTCCCCTCTAAAGATTGAGCATAGCGAAAGAATTCATTATAGTAAGGCACCAAGGAAGGCATAAGTCCTAGGTGTACTTCACAAAATAAGGTCGGGACACCCACCCATCCAGTAATGTCCTAGTAATTGTTTGAGGGAAGATAATAGTTAGTATCATGGCCCTTTATTTCTTCCCTCAAGGCCCAGGTCTTCGGTTAGTAAGGTCCTGAAAGGTCTGGCCTTATAGATGGAAGGTCAGGTATCCTCCCTGAGATAGAACTAGAAGGTAAGTTATCTTACCCCAGCAACATCTCCTACTCTTACCCTCTACCTACAAGCAAGGAAATCATCCCCTATATCACACCACCAGATTTCGATAACTCCTTACAACAACTATTCACAACCGATATGTTATTTCCTATAGGCATAGTTATTGATTAGGTGCCTCATCTAGTGCATCATCATATTATAATAGGAATCTGGATATCAGTGAAGAAAATAAAATCTAGTAGAGGAAAATGCACCCCCACCATAAGATAAGGTCTTGAAAGGCCAACCCGGTGGGTTAACATTACCAAAAAAGATATTAAATTGGAGTTGTTATCCCCGTTTTGTGGATAACTAAGGAGATGATTTCTTGAGGCCACCGGGTTGTAGATATGGAGTGTCGAGAGACTATATGACCAACAATACCCTTTGCACAGATGGAAAACCCACTCACCACCACAGATGGTTGCATGTTTATTGATGGAATCCACCACACTAGTTGTCTTCCAGAAGGCAGTGGGCCTTGATCCATGAGGTAAAAGTCAGTATTATGGTGAGTATCATTTCAATATCTAAGCCATCTGATTATGTTGTATCTTAGATTTCTCTAGATTTCATGATATGTGCTTGGACATTATGTCTTTTTCCATGCTTCACCTTGGTGGTTGACATTGTTCCCTAGTAAGTGGTCTTATTTGGGAATGGGTTTGTTATTGGGAAATCTCTTAATGAGCCATCGTACTATTCCTGACCATACTTACCATTTTCTATCATTATTCCCCTTCGTTTCCTTATCTCTTGGGATTTTAGGGTGTATTGACCCAAGAAGGGGTTTTCCCTCATTCTATGGGAAGAAGGGGCTAAAGGCCCAGATGGGTTGGTGTTGGGTAAAAGATAAAATCCATATATGAACCTTCTATATGCTTCGCCCAAAGATCACCTAAGAAAGCAATAAAATGCTTATATTTGAATAAAATGGGAGCCATAATATAAGAAATGACTAAAATTTAGATTGAAGGATAGGAGGTCTCATCATGAGCTAGCCTATAATGTCCATGGATATCTAGTGGTATGAATGTTATGGTAAAATTCCCCTACGGACAGGTGAATATCCCCTTGGATTCTAGACCCCTAATACCAAGACAGAAAGATACAAATGGACACTAACATCCCTTTGAGATTTGTTAACTAGCCAGAAAGAGAGAAGGAGAAAAATGTGATCGTACCTATTTCTGATGTTTTTCCTCGCTGCTCCAATGTGAGCTTGATGTCCAAACTCTTTTGCATAGTTTGATACTTGCAAAACTACAGACAAAAAAGAGACACAAGGAAACTCCTAATCTAGCATATTGGATTAAACAAATTCATCTAAAATAGACAAGCATATGTAAGATACACAAAGTAGAGGATAATAGGCCAAGTATATTAATGAGATCATGAAAGAGACACTTACAATCATGGATGGTGTTGTAGAAACTTCTCCAAATCGTCCTCGTCCAACCCCTTCCTCAAAATATCCACGATCAGAATGACAATACTTTTGTTGATTATTTTCCTTCTTGTTCACCATGAGAATGCCTTTCTTTATAGGCCTTGAGAGGCTCAACCACCTTGGTTAAATTTGGGATAAGTTGAGGATATGACTCCATCAGTTGTGGTATCACCCTTAGATGAATCCTAGGGCATAGATTCGAGCCAAATGAACTCGAATCATTTCTAGTTGTCCTTAGAGAAAATGAGGATTTCTTCCCATGATTTTCTCAACCAATTGACGCTCCTTCAAAATGGGCCATAGAGCACTACAATGCTCCCTGCTATATGGATAGAGAGCACTAGCTCTCCTTGCATATGAGAAGGGGAAAGTTGATATTCCAAAAATTGGCCAAGATGACCCATTCTCATAGAAAAACACTTTGTTTCGTTTGTGTCTTCTCCTTCCAACGTGTTCTAAAGGATGTATCAAGTGTTTCCATGGTTTCATTTGCAATGCGACATATGTATAACAAAAATGCAACATTTACGACACTTGTGACAAACATGCGACAATGAGAATGTGACATTATTGAGGTGAAGAATTTTGACGTGTAACAGATTGCCCCCAAAAGTGTGAAGTCAGAAGATGAAAGCTGATGACCAAAACACTTTGTAGATTTTTCGAAGCAAGGATATGGAGTCGGAGAACTTGGTATAAGTTGCAAACAACCATCAGACAAATGTTATAATGTGTTTCAATCCCAAGGCAGACATACCTATGCTTGGGTAATAAATGACTTAAGGTATGGTCGCCAATAAATACACTGAGATCCATGATGATATTGACTAAGGGTATGGCCACCAAAGATACAATGTGGATCCATACCTCCATGACATGATCTAATCATAGCCACAAAAAATACACAGTGGAGCTACGAGATGATAAAACATATCCACAAACCAATACAATGTGGATCTATGTGACAATATATATATCAAAATGCTCAAATGATTTCCTTCACAACCTGGGAAAAGAAGATAATAGAGTGAATGCTCATCCCAGGGTCTTCATCCTAATCCCGATGTGGTACGAATATATCCATGTGAATAGATGTTTTGATGTTGAACATAGTAGAAACCACTTGATTACCGGTCATTGATGTATATCATTAATAAGTGCGAGGGAGATCACCAATGATGTAAATGATTCCCAAGGTATCCTAGTACATTCGAGCGAATGTGAATAAATGAGATGAGGTTGAACATTCACGGAATCATCCAATTAGAGGTCAATGATGTAAACCCACTGTTGGAAGAGAGGAGGCCTACCATTGAGGCATGTAGGTCCCAAGGTAATAAATGGTTTCTAAGTCTGATTCACAGATGATGTGTTGAAGTTGACAGTAAAAATACTCGTCGAAGGAGGGCCTTGATGTATCCCCCATCATCGACACGAAACTGACACAAGAATTGATGAGATATAGCGAACGAATGATGGACTGAAATGGGTACAGAAAATGGTAATTTTGTATATGGTTTCCTCTCGAGGTAGATACGTCCCTTGAACATTGAGGCACACCATGAGACTTGGCAGCATAAACGCAGAGTGGACCAAAACATAATGTAGTGGGTGTTGTGACATTCTTTGGATGACTCAAAGGAGTTGAAAGAATCATAGTATTGGTTCAATGTAGAGGTTTACAAAATTGTCCAAGTGTTTAGGATGCAGGTTAAAAAAAGTGTCATGTTCAAGGATGACTGTAAGAGTTGTTTGTAAAAATTCTCAAAAAACTTGACCTACTTCCTTCAATTTTTTCCCCATCCAGATAGATGAGTACCTCTTTTTATTTTAATGAGCTCGAGGAGGATAACACATGCTCAATATAACTCACATTTGGTAAGTCCCTCTTCCTTTGTTTAACGAACTAGAAGAAGTAAGGGTTCGGTCCCATATGGGCCCTTCAATGTGTAATTTTAGGGAGTCTAGAGAAGAAAAACTCAATGGTTTTTCATGTTTAGAGAGTCTGAAAAGAACTTAAAAGCGACTCCAGGGTTGTCCTTTTTCGTAATTTTAGTCTCTGAGGTCCGAAAAAGAGGTAAACTGTTACTCAAAAGATGCCCTTTCAATACCTTTTAATGAGCGTGAAAGGAAGCAAGATCACTCGACAATCTTTTCATATTTAGAGAGTCTGAAAAGAGCTTAAAGATGACTCTAAGGGTTTCCCTTTTTGTATAACCTTTACGAGTCAAAAAAAGTGATAAAATTCTACTCGGTTACATTCTCATGTTTTTGCGAGCACAAGAAATAACAAATATTATGCTCATTAGTGTTACAAGGTTACTGAAAGACGTTGCTCAAAATCCTATAAAAACAAATTGTTATGGGCCCAAAGCATTAGTAACTTCTCGAAAAAATATTAAAAACCCAAAAATGACTTTATATTAAGGAGAAATATAGAAAATTAACCTATCAAATAGTGAAATAGGTCAAAATTTTATTTAGCATTTGGTTTTTTACCAATCTCCTCTATAATTTGGATTTTCCACCTTTTGGAAGCGTTTTTCGAGCGGCGACTGCGGGAGCTGTGAGTGACAATTTCTAGATTCGTTCGGACGAGGTTGGTCATATTTCCCTCCTCATCATGTCATGGTTTTTTTAACTGTATTTTAGCTTCTTGTTTTTAGCATTCTAGGCTCCATAGGAAGCCCTAGAGCGTTGAACCAGATCGACGCTCCCTTAAAGCACCGAGGGGAGCGCCAACCGATATTTCATCGCATTGGTGAACATTCGTAGGGTGCGTTAGTGATCTGTAGGTGGTTCTGAGGGAGTGTTAGGCACATAACTCAAAATTATTTTGAATTTTGGGATAAATAGAGACAATTTTATTCCAGAAAATTTTTACTAATGATGTTTAAATGTTGCATTTGCTTATTTCATATATTGCTTAGCCATGATAGAGTGGAAAGAGAATGAACATGAGTTCGATGATATTTCCACTCTCCAATACCCTCAAGCGAAGGAATCTTTGCGAAACTGTGGGTTACTCAAATACTTTAAGCTCCAAAATATGAGAAAGGAAGTACTACTGCTTGAGTATTTGATTGGCCTATGGGACAATGTTGAGAAAGCATTTTGCATCAGGCTGCACACCCTTGAAATCGAGCTATAGGATGTATATTTTCTCATGGGGCTCTCAAGGAGAGGGACACCTATTCTCGTGTTCGGACACCGGACAACTTCTCAACAAACCAAGGCATATTTTGTCGAGAATTGCATACCATGATCACGGTTGGTGGGTGGTCGAATCATGATAAAGGATGTAAGAGACTTGGCACTTCGATCGATTTTGTTCCCCATCACCAAATTGGCGAGTAGTACCAGTGCTCACTTGGCCTCGAAATCATAGATATTGTATGTCCTACAATGTTTAGAGCCCAAATTGTTCAACTAGAGTGCATGGTTCCTTAGAAATGGCAAGGAACAAATATCCAAGTGCAGGACCGACAAAAATAAGCAGTTTGGGTATGGTTCTTTTTTAATTTCGTTTTTCTTATAGAGGGTTCCTCAAATGCAGCCACAGGTTTCATTGATAGCACATTCTGTGACTGGGCCTCGTATGGAGAGGTGGACCAACCTATTCCCTAGGTTGGGAAATGAGCCTTCAGTATTCAAATTCACTGTTGACTTATTCTCATGGTGGATGAGACAATTAGTGGTTATTGAGGACTTCCCTTATGTTGGGGTGGACTTCTAAGGTAGTGCATACCTGATACTTCCCAAGGGAATCCAATGGGATGCGTCAAGTACAAAACTTATACTTTCCACGTATATTTTATTTTTTATTTTTTATTTTATATTGTTTTTTATTTGTACAATGAGGAATCTAAAATAATTTGTTTCATCATGCAGACAAAGGCGCATAAAGTCCAACGGAGATGCTAACATTGGAGTGTCGTGGAGACACACAAGTAGCAATTGATCATGAAGTTGTGTTGGGAGGACTACGAGAGGTAGAGAGGAACCTATGAGTTTTGACTATGGGTGTCCCACCCCTTAGGAGGCGAGATGTGCTTCTCCACTTACAGCGACATACGGTTGGGGTTCCCGATAGTCTCAACCATTTTCTTCATCGGGTGGAATGAGAAGTAGTGTGATATACAAAGCACAATGTGATACAGGAGGATGATTAGGGTCCTCAATTGATGTTTTAGTCTTTATGATGATTTTATGGGCATGAAGGCGCCCAATATTTTTTCCCCGTTATGTACATTTTGACGATGTATTTTCAAAAAAACTTTTTCTATTACACATCTATATATATATACGAGTTTTTTTAGTGCCTATCGATGTTTCATTTTATATTATGTGATGTTTTGTGTACATATGATTCATGTCTTTCAAAAAATGTTTTATCTATATGCAATATACTGATCCAACATGTAATTAGCTAACGAATCTGAAGTTGTATTGATTTTTCTCGGTATGTGTCTGTATTGGAGAAATTCAAACGATCTTTTAAGAAAGTTAACCCTTAGGTGGAGACGTAGTAAGACTGGGTTGCAAACGGCGTAATCCTGATTAAGCCGACATACCATGAGTTGAGAGTCTAGGTTAATAATCAAACAAGTTATACCTAGAGAGGAGGCTTCGGTTAAGAGTCAAATGATGACATGATATTCTGCCATGTTATTTGTTGCAGATCCAAGTAAAATTCCTTCTGAACTCACCAACTCGCCAGAGTGGTAGATGACCCAAGATACAGAAGCACTGTTCTGGGTCTGTCAACTGGCACCATCCGAAAACACGAAAAAGATGGGAAAGGGGGATTTCATCTACGCATGCAATCAGAAAACAAAGTATAAGAAACTGAGATAAAACTCGTGCATGCAAAAGAAAAAACACACAAATTCAAAACTATATAGTACAATAATGTACAAAGCACACATGCCATATATTCTATGCATATTACTTCTTGAGGTAAATCCCATTTCAGGGCTCACCAAGAGATATTCCATCGTAGTCAACTAACTTCTAGGTGCCTTTGTGTAGCACACATTTTATGATATAAGACCCGTGCCACAGGGGTTCTAAATTTTCTATCCCCGGCTTATTATGAGCTTGATAATAAACCAGGACCAAATATCCTTTTGCAAAAGCACGAGGTTGAATGGATTTCTCATATTGACTTTTCATTCATTTTTGATACGTCTCGTTAACGAGAGCAGCATCATGACGGGTTTCGTCCAACTTGGTTAAATACATGAATCATTCCTCTTCAGCGGGAGTGTTAGGTAGGATTTCTATGGTAAGTTTCAATGAAGGGACCTCGCATTTGATTGGTAACACCGATTATATACCATATACCAACTTGAATGGTGTGAATCCAGTTGTATTTTTTACCGAAGTACGATAAGCCCAGAGTGTGGAGAAAATTTTCAAGTTCCAAGAGGTTTTGTTTGTTCCCACCATGCGTTGGAGCATGGTTTTCAGGACTTTGTTGATGTATTAAACTTTTCTATTTTCCCAAGGATAGTAGGGGGATGATTTTTCATGGAGAAAACCCAACTTGACGTGCAACTCACTCATCACCTAGTTCTGGAAGTGTGAGCCATGATCAGTTACAGTAGCTTGTGGGACACCAAATCAAGTTATGGTGTGGTTAAAAACAAAGAGTGTTGCATTAAGACCATCGCTAAGAAATGTAGGCATAGCCTCAACCCATTTAGTGAAGTAATCGATGACAACAATGATATAATTGTGCCCCCAGCTAAGGTGGGCTTACATTGCATGAAATCAATGCCCCATTTTGCAAAGGGGTCGACAACAACAATGGGATGCAACGGAGCAGGGTGGGTATGTGTTTTTTTCTAAAATATTTGATAGGGTGGACATTTTTTTATGGCCTCGATACAATCTTTGAATATAGAAGGCCAAAAATAACCGATACATAATATTTTCTGGGTTGTAGCCATCACAGAAAGATGACCGCCACTAGCTCCAAGGTAACAGTCATTTAAAACTCGTTCAGCCTCATCATGGGTTAAACAATGTTGTAGGACAATATCAATACCACGACGGTACAAAGTGTCGTCGATGATGAGGTAGCATTTATAATGGTGTCAGATATGACGGTGTTCGTCACATGAGATGTCTAGATGAAAATGTTGGGTTTGGAGATAGAGAAGAATATCCCCATACCAAGGGTCGGACGTACTAATAAGGAAAAAGGATTCATCAGAAAGGCTCAATATCTTCATCAGTATAGGGAAGATCGCATATCAATTTCGCAAATACCAACAATTTTTTAGCTTTCGATTTGGAAAACTCGAGATTGAATTCTTGGAGAATAACGATCCATTTGGAATATTTTCCCGCAAGGACTTGACGATTTAATATATGGTACATGGTGTTCGAGTCCGCAATGATCGTGGTAGTGCGTAACATGATGTAATTGTGAAATATATGAACGACAATAACTGCAGCCAGAGCCAACTTTTCAACATGCGAATATCGGAGCTCGGGACTGGATATACTCTTACTCAGATAGTAGGTCATATGTTCATCATCGTTATTATCCTCTTGAACTAACACCATAACAATAGTGGTAGTAGAGGCAGCCAAATAAAGGATGTAGTCTTTCACATAATCTGGAGGGTGCAAAAGAGATGTGTTTGTTAAGGCGTGCTTAAGGGCATCAAATGAACGTTGAGTAGTGTCATCCCATATGAAAGGAGTGTCTTTTTGCAACAATCTCATAAATACTTTAGTGAGTTCGGCGTAATTAAAAATGAACTGATGAAGAAAATTTTCCTTCCCTTGCAAACTTTGTAGTTGGTTCAGATTGTTGGGAGGGGGTAAAGTGAGAATAGATTTAATTTTTAAGGGATCCACCCTAATCCCATATTTGGAGACGACGAATCCAAGGAGTCAACCTGATTCGACATTGAAGATGCATTTGGGGGGGTTTAAATGGATGTGGTAAAAAGGACATCGAAGAAAAATGGCCCGTAGGTGACCAATGTGATCTTGTCGATGAGACGAATGAGTGGGTAATTCATTGAGGTAGGGTTACACAATATGTTTGATGTCATGGAAAGCATACAACATGTCTCGCTGGAAGGTAGCTCCGACGTTTTTAAGACCAAAAGGTAGTTTCCAATAAGGTAACATCCCCCAATGGTAGATTAAGGTTGTTTTATGTTGATCAACCGATAGAATGTCAATCTGGTTGTATCCCGAAAAACCATCCATGAATGAAAAAATGGCGTTGCCAGCGCAATTATTGATAATTTGGTCGATGAAAGGTGTAGGGTAATTGTATTTGGGACAAGCCTTATTAAGATCCTGATAATCGATGCACACATGAATGGTCCCTTGTTTCTTAGAAACTGGAATGATATTAGAAACCCATTCGGTCAAAGGGACATGATAAATAAAACCAAACTTCAACAGTTTTTCAACTTTTGTCTTTATGGCCGTGGTTTTCTTAGGATGAACCGAGCAAAAAAAAAATCGTACAGGTTTAACGCCTGCATAAGTTTTTATCTCATGCACAACGATCGATGGATTGATCCCTGGAATTTCTTCATAACTCCAATGGAAGATGTTGCGAAATTATTTGAATAAAGCGGTATAAATTTCCACTTCATTAGTTTAAGAATTCTCACCCAGATGAACATTTTCCACAATACCTTCTTTAATCGAGATGTCTATAGCAATCGTAGAAGAGATGTTTCCCAAATTCCCCTAGGAGATGGTGTCCTGGGTGAGTATTCAATATTTAGGAGAATCAACAACATCTCCATGAAAGATAGAGTGTATATCCTTCTCAATTTCATCCAAACTAGGAAGAAAGGATGAATGATGGTGGTTATCATCTCAGGGTTCCTCTTCAATACTAAGCATTTCCATAATAGGTTCGTCCGATGGAAAAATATGGAGGATGTAATCGAAAGTAGAGGATAGGGAATCCATCCAAGATGGAAATGATTAAGTGGTGTTGACCACCTATTTCAACTAGGGGGTCAACTCCATGTGCCATGAAGCTATGTACCTGATGGTGCAACAAAGTTGAAGACTTTCTGGTTCTACAAGGCAATTATTTCCCCCAACACTTCTTTTTGTAATTTGAATTTATGCTCCCCTGTGTGGGATAATAATGTACTGGGTCAACATGGACCATATTGTAGGTTAGTTTCCTATGCCTTTTTCATTAGGGAAGTCCTTTCATCGAGTGTTTTTTATCCTTGGGTAATTTTTAATTACCCTTGAGTTTTTCACTCATAATAATCCTCCAAAGTGGTTAAATTCATTCTAATGATAGATCCCAATGGGTGACTAGGGTATAGGAATATTGTAAATGACCATTCTAGACATCTCCTAGAGTCTTGCGCAATTCCTTTGAGTCTAAGTAGTTTTTTTTAATTTTTTAAAATTACCCAGTTAATGGTAACTTTAATTAAAATTGATGAAAAAAATGTAAAAAATAGGTCCTAGGGGATTTTGATATGGGTGTGAATACTCAAAATAAATAGAATGAGACCCACTACACCCTTGGACCAAGTTTCAACTCAATTTGACAAGTTTTTCTAAGTCAAAAATGTCAAAAATTGTAAAATAAACAAAAAGGTTTGAGAAAGAGCAAGAGATGATTCCTAAGACATTTCCTAAGTTAGGAAAGTCATTTCATAACTTATCCTATCCCCCCACACCTATCCACTATTTATGATTACAACTGCATGAGACATTCTCCAGGACGCAGACTGATTGAGTCGACCTGAGAGAGAGCCCCTGAGATGGGTGTGTGGTTATCTGAGACAGAACTAGAATGTAGTGATGACCTCCTCCTTACAGAGAGTTGATAATAACTCCAGATGATTCTCCTGTGTAACGTAGTGAGAAAGGATATCTAATGAATTGGATGTACATGTGGTTGAGCACAAGGTAAATGTGTGAATTCCCATGAGTTGGTTGCATCGTTATGAGACATAGATTGATTCAAAAAGATCTTTTAATGGCAATGGTTAAGTTATTTTGCATGAGTTAAAGTACCATTTAGGAAAATGATGAAAGAGGAAGAATTAATGAATAAACATGGAAATCATATAAACATATATAGATATGGAAATAAGAATGAAGAACAACAAACCATAAAACACCAAAGTGATAGCGGAGTTCGACAATCTCACCTACGTCTCTGGCCCTTTGTCTTAGTGGGTGAGGCTTTCTTATTTCTATTCAAAGTTTAAAAGTACATTATAATAGTTCAAAAAAGGTTACAAACCGATTTGGTCTTGTTCTACCAGATCTCAAGAACCCAACAAAACTGACCGCACTAAAATCGGATGAACAAATCTCCCAGAAATGGCCCGCAAAGGTGCTCTCCTCAATGGCTTCCCTGCATAAAAATGGATTTGGCTCAATAATCCTTTAGAATTTTCCTATTATGAACCTTCTCCTATTGGAAATATAATTGAGAGGGGGGGTGAATCAGTTATATATATAAGCTTGAAACTTTTCTTGATATTTTATGATTCTTTCTAGATTATTATTTAATGTGTTGTTGATAACTTAACATGCATAGATATACAATATTTGATCAATCACACAGAATACACAGAGACATTGATTTTCATGAGAAAACCCATAAAGGGTTGAAACCTCTTCTTCTTAGGATGTCAATCAAGCTCCAGCTTTCATGTACATCACAGTCTTTGAGCTCAAACTCAAATATGAGGCTACAACCTCTGATAGCAAGCTAAAACTTGCAGAGAGCACCAAATCTCGGATTTCTCTAACACCAACTAGATGGAAGCACTAACTCCCAGGTTTCTCTAGAACCCACTATATGGAAGCACCAACTCCCAGAATATCTTCTAGCACGAACTAGAATTTAGAGGACTGCAATCCTCTCTATCACCACCCTACCACCCTGATTAAATCTTACAAAACTTACTTACTTACTCTGTCTCTGATCTAATCTGTTACGACTCCATGTCTCCTCCGCCTTCTTCAAATTATATGATCTATTCCGTTTATATGTTATGCTCTTTCTCCTCTTGCACAACACCTTCCTTTGTTCAGCTTCTCTTCTGCCTTTATACTATGTGTTTCCTTTGCATCCAATTTGTTGTGCCTCTGTTTCCTACTTCCGGTCATGCACATTGTCTCCTTCTACCCGCATGCATCACCTTCAAAAAAATCACACACTTTTTTTTGTTCTGCATGTTCTTCTCACGCCGATTCCTCTGTCAAATGATCATGACAACTCTTCATCTTCTCAGGCGGTTATATTGAATCTTTTCATCATCAGTGGTCATTATCCTGATATTCTTTGGCTTCTCTGGCAGTCGCAACTCTTCGTCTTCTCTGTCAGTTACAGCCAGTCATTTTTCGTTGCTTTGGCTTATAATCCCCTTCCTTCACATGATCACCGGTGGTGACCATATGCCTATCCAAGAAGGCACTTCACAGTCTCGGGCTCCATCTATTCAGTTGCGAGTCACTCTGACTCTCTCGACTCTCGAATGCCTGAACTAGAGCTTAGCGCATGCTAGCTCCTTCCTCTATTTTCTCTTGACGTGACCACCGGTTGTGACATGGGACCAATCTTCAAAGTGCTTTGGGACTTCACGTCATGTCTCCTGAGGGAAGACTACATATTTTCTCAGAAGTCCAATATGAGAACTCCCTCCAAGACCAAATCTACGGTCTACGCTCTCCCTTCGATCGACGGTTATGATCAAATCGTGACCTCGCGTATCAGGTGTTTGGATGTGAGCCAACCCTGACTCTTCCAACTCCCGATATCCGAAATACTCCATGTCAGATCAATGGTCGATGGTCCTCTATGATCCAACGACCCAGATCGTATTGGGACTTTGCATTTCATGAAGTTGGAGGACTACTCACCTCCCTTCTCCCAACTCCCGATTTTATGAACCCCGCTCAAGATCAAAAACCCATGACTTTCCTCGATCTAATGGTCCAAATATTCATATATCTTGATCCAACGGCAACTGTCGCTCCTCCTCCTGAGCTTACAATTTCTTCCTCCTTAGAATATTTTCTAAGTATTCAAAGGCTTTGAACTTTGTTCCTCCTACGAGTCTATCTCTTGGACCTCATTTGCACTTATGGAAATCATTGTCCCTTCTGAGCTTTCTCGCCAATGTAATGGTAAATCCTCTATCTCTTCTGATCTTTTGAATTCATTCATATTCTCAAATGGTTTTGATCATTTGGACCTCAAGGGCCTTTCTACTGCACTTCTGACAATCTCTTGCTTGTCCTCCTGAGCTTGTAGACAACAATTATCGATGCTATCATCATTGTTTTCTTGTTTTCCATCATTGCTGCCAATATTCCATTGTCATTGTTGTTCTTGCCATCAATGACAAGCACACTCTTCCTGTAAATATGCCAACAATCTCCCCCTTTGGCATTGATGGAAACCCTGAAAGGTTGCACTATTCTTCCTAGACCTCCAACTGTAGTAGACCACACCGTTTTCTCTCCCTTTGACATCAATGTCAAAGAGAACTAAGTGTGTCTCTGTTCTCCCCCTAATTAGATATACTATGAGCACTCTCCCCCGGATAAAATATACTATTTAAACTTGATAACAGGGTCACGCCCAACTTCTGGTGTAGTTACTCAAACTGAGCTTTTTCAAGCGGTTTAGTGAAGACATCAACAATCTGATCTTTGGATGGAATATAATGCAAAGAAACAAAAGTGTTGGATATATGTTCCATCAAGAAGTGATAGTTGATGGGTATATGCTTGGTCTTGGAGTGAAATACAAGATTCTTTGACACACTAATTGCACTAGTATTATCACAATGAATTGGAATCGGTGCAGTATATTTGACCTCCAAGTTTGCAAGTGTATGAATCATCCACAATACTTGGGTACAGCAAGTGGTAGCTGCAATTTATTCAGCTTATGTAGTTGATAAGGAAATGGAACCTTGCTTCTTGCTCAACCATGCTACAAGAGAATATCCTAAGACGAATGCACCTCCACTCATGCTTTTACTTTCATCCATGCAGATATCCCAATCATCATCTGAATATATTGATAATTGAAAATTCTGATTCCTAAGATACCATAGGCCATACTTCATTGTTCCTTTCAAGTATCTGAATATTCTTTTGACAGCTAGAAAATGACTTTGTTTAGGTGCAGACTGATACCTTCCTACCATTCCAACAACATGCATTATGTCTAGATGAGATGTTGTGATGTACAATAGGTTGCCTATCATAGACCTATATGAACTCTTATCAACATCAGGTGAGTCATCATCCTTTCTTAACTTGCATCCAGTGACCATAGGTGTGCTCATAGGTGTAGAATCTTCCATTTGAAACCTTTTCAACATTTTTCTTAGATATTTCTCCTCAAAAAAAAATATTCCTTTAGACCTCTGAGTAATTTGCAGACCAAGAAAAATGATAGTTCCCCTATCATAGACATTTCAAATTCAGATTTCATGGCAGACGCAAACCATTGTACCAATGAAGAATTATTGCTTCCGAAGATGATGTCATCTACATAGACCAACACAATGAGAAAATCATTACCCTTTGTTTTGATATATAGATTGTTGTCAATTGTTCCTCTTCTGAACCCTTTATCTTGAAGATATTTATCCAGTCTATAATACCAGGCACGAGGAGCTTGTTTCAACCCATATAAGGTTTTCTTCAGCTTGTAGACAAATTCAGGGTTATCTGATAGCTGGAAACCCTCTGGTTGTTCCATATAGACTTCTTCTTTTATATCTCCATTTAGAAAAGTTGTCTTGACATCCATTTGACATAATTTAAACTGTTTATGACAAGAATATGCAAGAAACATTCTAATAGCTTATAATCTTGCTACGGGTGCAAATGTTTCATCAAAATCCAGTCCTTATATTTGAGCATATCCTTTGCAGACCAACATAGCCTTATTTATTACAATATTTCCTTTCTCATTCATCTTATTTTTGTAGAACCATTTGGATCCTATTACATTTTTATTTGTTGGCCTAGGAACGAGTTCCCAAGTGACATTCGTTTCAATCTGGTCAAGTTCCTCATTCATTGATTTTAACCAATTTACATCTTTATTGGATTCATTAAAGTTCTTGGGTTCCACCATGGATATGAAGGCTATATGTGATTGCTTGGTGTCTTTGATTATCCTTCTCCTGGTTTGTACACCTTTTTTTTTCTCACCAATTATCTGACTTTCAGGATGATTCTTTTGAGTAATTATGGAGGAGGGATTTGATGTTGATTGGTGTCTTGACTCTTCTTATCTGGGTGTCTCTTCTCCACCTTATTCATCATCTTCTTGTGACTCTGAGATTTTTTGTTCTTCATCTTCATTATTCTCATCCTCTTCTTCATATGACTTGGTGCTTACTCTCTGTTGATCTTTTACATGAGCTTCTTCATCAATTCTAACATCAATACAGTCTACTAATTTGTGCATTATTTTGTTGAAGAATATGTATCCTTTATTGTTTGTTGCTTATCCTAAGAAGATACCTTCATCATCTCTACCATCAAATTTTCCCAGATGATCATCATTATTTTTGATGTAGCATTTACTTCCAAATACTTTGAATTGCTTGATTGATGCAGATCAACCAAACCACATCTCATATGGATTTTTATCATTGTTCGGCCTTATATGTGCTTTGTTCAGAATATGAACAACCATGTGAACAACCTCCACCCAAAAGGTTTGTGAAATGTCCCTTTCACTCATCATAGCCATTGTCATATGTTTAACTGATCTATTTTTTCATTCTACAACTCCATTTTGTTAGGGAGTACCTGAAATAGTATATTCTCTTTTAATTCCATGTCTATCACAAAATTATTTGAAATCTCTTGATAGAAATTATCCTCCTCTGTTTGAGCGAATTTCCTTTAACTTCAATCCTATCTGATTCTCAACTAACGCCTTAAACGTTTTGAACTTCTCAAACGCATCAAATTTTTCTCTCAGAAAGGAAACCCACATTAGTCTGGAGAAGTCATCAATGGCAATCATAAAGTAACGTTCTCCTCTAGTTCCCACCTTTCGCGATGGTCCACACAAATCCATATGAACAATTTGAAGCGGTTTCTCTGAAGATGTGAAACTCTTTGATTTTAATTGAGCACGAGTGAACTTCCCCATTTGATAGGATTTGTATACAGAGTTATGAGGCTTAGATATTCTTGGAAGATCTTTCACATCACCTTCATTATTCAGTTTGACAATATGTCAAAATTCAGGTGTCCAAGCCTTCTATGCCATAACCAACTTTCATCAAATTTTCTTAAATGACATTTCTCCTTATCATCCTTTAGAACATAGACATTGTTTTCAGTTCTAAACCCTTTTGAAATCATCTCTCATGTGTTCACTATTTTTATTTTACAAGCCTTCACAGTGAAAGTGAATTCACATCCTCTGTCACGTATCTGAATAACACTAAGAAGATTATTCTTTAAACCATCAACAAATAATACATCTTGAGCTTTGCCTCCTCCATTACTTAAGCTTACTAGACCTTTACCTCTGATCTTTCTTGGAGCATCATTTCCAAAAATCACACTTCTTGATTTACTTTCTTCGAGTGATAGGAACTTACTTTTGTCACTTTTCATATGACTAGAGATTCCGTTGTCAATATACCAGGGGTTCTTTTGTCTTTGAGCTGAAAACACTAATCCACACTTGTTATCTTTATTCTTCTTCCAAATCTTGACATTTTCAGTTCCGTGATTTGAATCTAGTTTATATTTCTTTAAGCAACAATATGTTGCTTTCTGTCCATAGTTATGGCAGATGTAACATTCTGGTTCATTGAATAAAGGATCATAATGATTGTTATGCTTAATCTGTGTCTTTTTCCCAGCCATCACATGATTTGCAGTCTGTGGTTGTTTTTTACTTGGCTGTCTCATTCTTTGTTGTGGCAGATATTTATTCCTTGGCTATCTTGATTGCTCATGTCTGAATCTTAAAGAACAATTTACAGCTTTATGGCCAAAGTTAGAGCAGTAAAAACAATATCCATAGAAAAAATATTTGTACCTGGAAAATGGTTGTCTTCTTTGATCAGGTCGATTTATTCCATGTCGATGATTTCCTTGAGCAGAGGGTGTATTATTTCTTTGTTCTACAGATTCAGTTCTAGTACCTTTTTCTTCATTCCTCCTTGGTGGTTGATTATCTTCCTTTGTTTATGAAGGTTTGTTGTTGTCAATGGTTGTATATTTGACAAACTTGATGGATTCTTTGTTGCTTGGTTGACCACTACTTGATCCCTCTTCATAACCCAAACTGTTTTTCAAATTTGAATTCCTTTGCTAATCCAGAATGGTGGCTAATCCTTCTGAGGATTTTATACTTGTCAGATTCTGAAGATATAAGACCTAAAATTTCTCTAGATATTTTCTGGTAGACACTACTTCAGCTTCCAATTTTCCACCTTTTGTTTCATCTTCCTTCAATTGTTGTTTGAGGATGTCTTCAATCTTCTTAGCTTCTTCTAACTTAACCTTCAACAGAGCAATTTCTTCAAATGGTTCATTGCATGTTTTCTCATACCTGAGCAGTAATTGTTTTTCTTTTCTTTTCTTTTCTTTTCTCTGAGTCTATCAATCTGTTCCATGGCACTGACAAGTTCTCCTTCAAGATCTACTACTGCTTCACAGTCAATGAACTCACTTCATGTATATTCAGTGTTTAGATCTTATAAATCTATTATCATTATATCATTTATTTTATAGGAAGAGATCTTAATACTTTCTAGACTAGAAAAGGTTCATCTATCTTTTCACCTAGACCTTTCATAGTGTTGACAAGTTCTTCTATACGTAAGTAGTACTTATTGATAGTTTCATCTTCATCCATATTTAACTGCTCAAATTTCAGTCTGTGAGTTTAAAGTTTTGCATATTTCACCTTTTCATTACCTTCATAACTAATTATCATCTTGTCCCACATATCTTTTGTTGAATCACAGTGCATGATTTTGACAAACTCGACTTCTGCAAGTCCACTGAGGATGGCATTCATTGCTTTTGCATTAAAGATAAACTCCAGCTTATCATATTTTGAGGCCAAGACTATAGGATTCACATATCCAGTTTCAATGACATCCCAAACATCAGCACCCAAAGACATTAAATATGTTCTCATCCTTACTTTCCAGAAGGCAAAGTTTGTTCCATCAAACAGAGCGGCTCTATTAGTTGAACTTCCTTCATGACTAGTCATTTTAAATATTATGGATCTACCTTTGATCAAAGGCACTAACTTTGATACCAATTGTTGGAGATATAACATAGAGGGGGGGGGGTGTGAATCAGTTATATATATAATATTGAAACTTTTCTTGATATTTTCTAATTCTTTCTAGATTATTATTTAATGTGTTGTTGATAACTTAACATGCATAGATATACAATATTTGATAAATCACACAGAATACATAGAGACATTGATTTTCATGAGGAAACCCATAAAGGGTGAAAACCTCTTCTTCTTAGGATGTCAATCAAGTTCTAACTTTCATGTACATCACAGTCTTTGAGCTCCAACTCAAATATGAGGCTACAACCTCTGATAGCAAGCTACACCTTGTATAGAGCACCAACTCTCAGATTTCTCTAGCACCAACTAGATGGAATCACCAACTCCTAGGTTTCTCTAGCACCCACTAGATGGAAGCACCAACTCCTAGAATATATTCTAGCACCAACTAGAATTTAGAGGACTGAAATACTCCCTAGCACCATCCTGATTGAATCTTACAAAACCTACTTACTTTCTTTGTCTATGATCTGATTTGTTACAGCTCCATGTCTCCTCTGCCTTCTTCAACTTATATTCTCTCTTCCATTTCTATTCTCTTCTCTTTCTCCTCCTTCGCAACACCTTCCTCTATTCATCTTCTCTTCTACCTTTATACTCTGTGTTGCCTTTGCATCCAATTTTATGCACCTTTGTTCCCTACTTCCGATCATGCACACTATCTCCTTCTGCCCACATGCATCACCTTCGAAAAAAGCACACACTCTTTTATGTTCTACATGTTCTTCTCACTTTGAGTCCTCTGCCAGATGATCATGGAAACTCTTTGTTTTCTTAGGTGGTTATACTGAATTTATTCATCATCAATGATCATTATCTTGAGATTCTTTGGTTCTCTGGCAGTTGCAACTCTTTGTCTTCTCTGTCAGTTACAACCAGTCGTTTTTTGTTACTCTGGATTCTAAGCCCCTTCCTTCACGTGATCACCAGCGATGACCATACGCCTATCCAAGAAGGTTCTTCACAGTCTCGGGCTCTGTGTATTCAGCTTTGAGTCACTCTCACTCTCCCAACTCTCAAACACCCAAACTAGAGCCTAGCGCATGCTAGCTCCTTCCTCTATTTTCTCCTGACGTGACCACCGGCTGTGACTTGGGGCCAATCTTCAGAGCGCTTCAGGACTTCACGTTTATCATCTCTCGAGGGAAGATTACTTCTTTTCTCATAAGTTTGATATGTGAACTCCCTCCAAGACAAAATCTACGGTCTACACTCTCCCTTCGATCTACGGTTATGATCAAATCACGACCTCGTGTGTCGAGTGTTTCAATGTGAGCCAACCCTAACTCTTCCAACTCCCAATATCTGAAATAATCCATCTCAGATCAACAGTCCATGATCCTCTATGATCCGATGACCCATATCGTATCAAGACTTTGCGTTTCATGAAGTTGGAGGACTACTCACCTCCTTTATCCCAACTCTCAATTTTCTGAAACCCGCTCCAGATCAATAGCCCATGACTTTCCTCAATCCAATGGTCTAGATATTCACAGTGCTTGATCCGACGACCACTGTCGCTCCTCCTCCTGAGCTTACAATTTATTCCGACTTAGAATATTTCCTAAGTATTCAAAGGCTTTGACCTTTGTTCCTCCTACGATTATGTCTCTTGGACCTCGTTTTCACTTCTGGAAAGCGTTGTCCCTTCTGAGTTTTCTCGCCAATGTAATGGTAAATACGCTATCTCTTCTGAGATTTTTACTTCGTTCAAATTCTCAAAGGGTTTTGATCCTTTGGACCTCAAGGGCGTTTCTACTGCACTCTTGTCAATCCTATGCTCATCCTCCTGATCTTGTAGACAACAATTCCCAATGCTATCATCATTGTTTTCCTATTTTCCATCATCGTTGCCAATATGCCATCGTCGTTGTTGTTCTTGCCATCAATGACAAGCACACTCTTCCTGTAAATATGCCAACACCTCCATGGCTTCAAGAACCTCTGGATTATATAGGATTTAAGTGGATAACAAATTCCCAACTTCCCCCCAAGATCTGGCCTTAAAAAGGGCCCAATATCCCCCAATATTGGCCAAAATCTCTCAAAACTACTGAATAAATCAACAAAAATCTTAATATATAGTAATAAACCCACTTTGGAAAAAATGTAGGGTGCAACCCCTTTTCTTTAGGTCCCTGAGCATATGGGTGCATTCCATGTGGCGAGGCACTAGTGATGAGTCATTGGCCGCCTGGGAAGTCAAGGGTTCGATCCCCGCAGAGCGCAACAAAATTTTACCCAGTCATCCTTGGGAGTCCGCAAGATGCCACATGACACCACCTAATTGAGGCCATGTGGCAACCCAAGATTGGAAAACATCATCTGTCGTACATCCCGTCACCCTGCCACCCGTCCGACACGTCATGAGTCTGTACACCCAGTCACCCTACCATGTGTCAATCCATATGCCCAGTCACCTACCCAACTATCATTCGTGTGCCACATGTCCATCTGTCATTGGGCCACGTCATTGTACAAACTACCATGTGTCATTCATAAGGTGACACATGTCAAATCCGTACATTGCCAACTCATCCCGAAACTGATGAAACTTAGTGACACATGTCATCTCCTGGTGATGCCACGTCAACATGATGACATCATCCTGACGCATGCTGATGTCACCTATCATACATGTTGACGTTAGCATTGACTTTAACCAGGTTTACTTTTTTGCCTGTTTGGCGAAACAAACAGAACACGATATATTTCGCATATGATGTATGTTTGAGCCTGTTCAAGTTGTGTTGGGTTCGTATCGACGAGGCCTATGCACAAATCCGTTTTGAATACATTCTGAGAACTTTGATTTTTAGGCCTTCTTGGACCCATTTTGGTCCTAGGATCCAATTATGGATCACACCTCCCCACTAAAGACCTTTTGGTCCTCCAAAAGGTTACTGACCAGTCATCAAGTGTGAGTTAGGCCACCCCACTTGTTCCATGTCTTTAAACTCTGTCATGTGCACCTGTCTCATCAAGATCAACTATAAAACAACCATGATAACTGATAGCATATTGTTAGCCACTTGTATTCTGTCACATCTTACTAAAGCCACTATCATCCATGTTGACAACATTACTAATGATAACATCATAAATATGAATACAAATGAGCTAATATGTTTGTAATACTTGCATGACATTAGCTTATCTTGAAGCAAAGTGTCATTGATCTTCCTTTCTACAATCATCTCATGTTCTTGCTTAAGATCAATTAGTTGATTTGAAACAATTATAGGTGTGTTTCTTGCATGAGCTACGTTTATTATTTGTTCCATGGTTTGAAGAGATTTATTTGCCTTTAAATGATGAGCATGAACCACATATTCTTTGCCTGCTTTGATTAAATGATATTGATTATTTCCTCTGTAGAAGATTGCTTTACGATCATATAAGTAAGGACTGCCTAAGACCGTTCCACATTCATTGAGTGGCACCACATCACATGTTACCTCATCCACAAACTTAGATGAAATTGCAAACTTTAATGTGCACTGCTTTGTTATGTGCAATTGATGATTGTTGCTTATCCATTTAAGTGTGTAAGGCTTATGATGCATTTGAGTGTTTAATCCCAATTGTTTAACCACTTCCTCTGAAATCAAGTTAGATTGAGATCCACTATCTATCAATGTGTCAACCTTAGTATGCCTCATTATGACCCTTATCTGAAACAATTTATTTCTAGAATCAAATCCATCACCAATTTTACCTGCCAAACCAACCAATGAGACGTTAGATTCATCACCTGAATCTGATCCCAAGTCTGTTGGTCATGATGTTGTTGCAACTGTTTGCCTCCCTTTCTTCTCTTTGAACTACTTTTGTCTCTTCTCGATATGAAATTTCCAACAACGGTCCTCATCATGCCCTTCTTTCTTGCAATGCTTGCAAGAGGGATTCTCTTCCTTTCTTTCCACTGAATTTTCCTTCTTGTCATTCCACTTCCTTTTGTCCTCTTTTCTCGAAGACGATTCCCTTGATACACCAACCCCTATTTTCCCTGCTGTAATGTATGTATCTTGAACAGAAACCTCATCAAGATTAGTAGGTCCAAACATAAATAAAGTGTTTTGAATATGTGCAGGTAAACCTCCTATATACTTCATAAGAGTTTCTTGGGTATGTAAAGGAATATCTAACATCAATGCCATTTTATGAAATCCATATGTGTATTCTTGAATTGTTTGTCCTTTTCTTAGTTTAAGACCTTTCCATTCAATTAAAGATTTCTCTTTATAACCCAAAGGATAGAATTGCTTTCTAAGTGCAGAAACAAAAACTTTCCATGATGGAAATACATTACCCACTTGTTGTGTGCCATTTTGCAACTTGCTTTCCCACCAAATGAGTGTTGTGCCTGCAAGTCTAAGCGATGCCAACTTGATTTGAGTTGCCTCATCCTTGATTTGTTGCAAACTACAATAAAACTCCATCTGTCTGGCTGAATTATCAAGTCTCTCTGCATTGACTTCACCATCATACATGGGTAATTCAAATTTCACCTCAAGTTTAAGTAAAGGCATTTCTTGTTTATGTTTATGGACATGTTTTCTTGTAGTGGATTTAGAACTTGAACTTGAAGAAGAAGAATAAGTTGATGGAGAAGAAGGAGGTGAAGGAGGAATTTGAGGAGGATCCTCTCCTTCTTCACTTTTGACCTTCGAAGATTCACCTAGATTCATTCTCTTCCGTTCCAAGTAATCCTCATACAAAACCTTCATCATATATGACATGGTGAAGAAAGTCTTTCGAAACTCTTTCTCCTCATTAGAAAGTCCCTCTTCCGATGCCATATTCTCACCTTGAGAAGTTCTCTTTCTCAATCCAATAAATGGATTATCTTCAACAAGCTCGCTTTCACCATGACTTAGCTTTTCCCTGGTAATCATGCAACCTCAAAAACCAACCGTCAACTAGCTCTGATACCACTTGATCCGAAAAGATCTTTTAATGATAATGGTTAAGTTATTTTGCATGAGTTAAAGTACCATTTAGGAAACTAATGAAAGAGGAATAATTAATGAATAAAAATGGAAGCCATATAAACATATACAGATATTGAAATAAGCATGAAGAACATCAAACCATAAAACACCAAAGTGATAACGGAGTTCGAAAATCTCGCCTACGTCTTTGGGCCTTTGTTTCAATGGGTGAGGCTTTCTTATTTCTATTCAAAGATTTAAAATTACATCATAATAGTTCCAAAAAGGTTACAAACGGATCTGGTCTTTTTCTACCAGATCTCAAGAACCCAACAAAACCGATGGCACTAAAATCTGATGAACGGAGCTCCCAGAAATGGCCCACAAAGGTGCTCTCCTCAATGGCTTCTCTGCATAAAAATGGCTTTGGCTCAATAATTCTTCAACATTTTCATGTTTTGAACCTCCTCCATGGCTTCAATAACCTCTATTTTATATAGGATTTAAGTGAGTAACAAATTCCCAACTTCCTCCCAAGATATGGCCTAAAAAGGGGCCTAATATCCCCCAATATTGGCCAAAATCTCTCAAAACTACTCAATAAATCAATAAAAATATTAATATATAGTAATAAACCCACTTTGGAAAAAATGTAGGGCACAACCCCTTTTCTTTAGGTCCCTAGGCATATGAGTGCATTCCATGCGGTGAGGCACTAGTTCTAAGTCGTTGGCCACTCTGGAGGTCAGGGGTTCAATCCCCACAGAGCACAACAAAATTTTACCCAACCATCCTTGGGCATCCGCAAGGTGCCACATGGCACCAGCTAATTGGGCCACGTGGAAACCTAGGATTGGACAACATCATCTGTTGTACATCCAGTCACCCTGCCACATGTCTGACACATCATGAGTCCATACGCCCAACCACCCTTCCATGTGTCAGTCCGTACGCCCAGTCACCTGCCCAACTATTGTCTGCACACCACGTGTCCATCTGTCATTGGGTCATGTCACTATACGGACTGCCACATGTCATCCATACTATGACATGTGTCAAATTCGTACAATTCTAACTCAGCCCGAAAGTGGTGAAACTGAGTGACACATGTCACCTCCTAGTGATGCAACATCGGCATGATGACATCATCATGATGTCATGCTGACATCATCCTGACACATGCTGACGTCAATGTTGACTTTGACCATGTTGAATTTTTTGCCTATTTGACGAAACAAACAGAACGCGATAAATTTCACATATGATGTTTGTTTGAGCCTGTTCAAGTTGCATTGGGTTCGTATCGACAAGGCCTACGCACATGTTTGTTTTGAACCCATTATGAGAAATTTTATTTTTAGTTCTTCCTAGACCCATTTTGGTCCTCGGATCCAATTCTGGATCAGAGATGAAGACGAAGTATTAGCCTCCTCTGAGCAGAGAGTTGAGATGATGAAGTGCAGATGATTCTCTTGTGTAATGCAGTGAGAAAGGAGATTTTCTGAGTTGGGCGTGCCTGTGGTTGAGCATAAGATGAACGTGTAAATTCCCATGATCTAGGTGCATCGTTATGAGATAGAGATGAAGATGATGTATTAGCATACTCTAAGAAGAGAGTTGAGATGATGAACTCTAAATGACTCTCTTATGTAATGCAATGGGAAAGAAGATATGTTGAGTGGACGTGCATGTGGATGAGCACAGGTGAATGTGATCCTAGTGGTTGAGCACTAGTGAGTGTGGTTCTCCTATGAGACATAGTGAGATAGAGATATGGACATCCCTATGGGTGTATGAGATCCCTTTATATATTGTTCAAGAGTCAGACCTGATTGTAACCCTAATTGTAATGTAAAGGGTACAGGTCGGCCCCACCTTAATGTAAAAGATAATCTGGTAATTATTAATGATATTGTGAGTTAGTGAGGTCGACTCTGTTGTGCTAATATACACTTATGTTGATAGGTTTAGTCTCATATAAGTAAAGGTAAATTCCCCATTGAGGAATCATATCTTTTGTGTGATTTTGGAAATTTCAGCAAGTACATCTTCTTGGGAAAAGTGCACACCTCTCTTGGGCGCTAGTCTTCTAGGGTTTGCAAGAACCATCTTGTGTGTTAGGTTTTCTTGGTGGTGGAGGTATTTCTCTTAAAGAATATAGCAAAGGATTGGTTGGGTTTTATTCCCTTGTTGAGAAGGGTTTCCCAGGACACTTCTTGTGTTCTTGTGCATTGTTGGCCATTGACCAAGTTTTGGGAGATACTTGGTCATGTTTGACCATTTTTGGGACTTCGATAGTTTTTTGAAGATGGAGTGCCAGACAAAGCAGAGATTGCAGAATCCTGGCCCACTTTTGGGTCCCTTTTGGGTTTTTGGGAATATGTAATGGGAAAGAGATGTCAGCCTGTGGGTTTACCCACGCTTAGGCCCACTTTTGTAATGTATAAATAGATATCTAGGCATCTATCAAAAGATATAGAGATGCATGTGATGTAAGCTAAGTGCTAATATATTTTGTAAGTGCTCTGCACATGATTGTAAGAGGCTTGCAGAGCTAAGTGCAAGTCGTTGTAAGGAGTTGTGGAAGGCTTTGTGTTGTAGCGCAAGGAAGAAGGATCTAGCGAGCTACGTAGATCCTTTGTCCTATGTGAAGAAGGTTTTTGGTGGCTCTACATTGTAACCGATTGAAGATGCTAATAAAGAAGAAGAGTTGGTGTACATAGCCCCGGGGTGGGGGTGAACCACGTAAATATGTGTGTTATTCTTTTGCTTCGACTTGATGTGTTTATCCCTTCTTTTGCTAAGTGCTTTGATATGTTTAGATAAATCTACTTATGCTTTGTGCTTTTTAGAGGTGTGTGAATGTTAGATATGACATGTATGAAGATGCTTAGTGTTGATCTACCGGCTCTGATATGTTTTACTGTTGCTAAATGCTTAAATACATTAGATCTAAGTGAATGGTGTGATGCTCTGTGTTATCTGCGAAGTATATTAAGGGTTGAATATTGTTGAATGATCTATGTTAAGTACTATGTAAGTGATATAATCACATATCTATGTCTCGGCTAAGGTTGCAGACACTTGAGTCCTGCAACCACCCCTGCCTCTACCTCGGGTGAGACTTCATCTACTTCGTAGGTGTTAACAAAAGGTTTGATAGTTAGGGCTTTGTCGGTGCGCTCTTGAGCGTTGAACCCTGGGTCTTCCCCTGTGCCAACAAATGGTTCTATTGCCGAGACCTGAAACTGTGATTGTTGGGAACTAAGAAAGAAGAGGCTTGTGCAAAAGAAATCTTTTTGCGTAGATCTGTGCCCTAGCACGCAGTACCCTACTCGGTTTATAATCTTTGTGCTAAAAAAAGAAGTTTGATCTGAAGAAAGAAGGTTGGATATGAAAGAAAGAAGAAAGATATGGAAGCTTTGTGCCAAGAAGAAGGTCAGATCCGAAGAAAAGAGGTAAGATCTGTAAGCTCTGTGCTCTGATAGAGGTAAGAATAGTTAAAGAAGCAAGATCTGAAAGCTTTGTTCTCTATAAAAGTAAGATAAGAAAAAAAATGTGTTTCTAGAATATGAATTTAGGTATGTTTGATAGATTTTGTCCTATCTTGAAAACTAGGGCACTAATAGAGGAAAGAAGGTTTGATATGAATAGATCTGATAAGAATAGCGATAGATATGTTATACCTATGCATAGAAAGAATGTTTCGACTAACAAATGGATGCAGGATCCTAGAAAGAATTTGTTGCAGGTTAACTCCTATGATCCTAGTGCGCAGTACAGAATAAGTTGGTGATCATTTAAAAGAAAGAGAGGATTAACCCTCTGTTATAGTTGCAGAATACCAAGACATCTTGCTAAGGAATGCCCTGGCAGAAGCCCTAGTTGTGTTTGTTGTAAGGCTATGGACCATGAAGTATTGGATTTCCCCAGAATGATCGCTAAGCTTGAAGGAATGATTATGAACCAAGAAAACCCTAAGGCAAATCCAGAAAAGGCAGAACCCCAGCAAGAATCAGAGAAAGTATTGATACAAATGAAGGAGACCCTGAATGACCACCGACATGTCAGATTATCATAGATTTTCAAAGAAAAAGAATGCATTGAAGAAAGAATAGAGGACTTTGACATTGACTGTGTTCTTGATCAAGAGACATGAGTGAATATTATGAAAGAAAGAACTTGGGAAGCTATAGGGAATCCTGCTATGATCCCTTCATTAGGAGGAATAGGATTATTCAGAGGGAAGCTGGTAATTTTATGTGGGAGGCTTGCTCAGATATCTATGATTGTCAATGGAACTTCGACAAAGGAAGATTTTAAGATTATCAAATGTATTGAAAACAACGCCTCGTTTACCATGTTACTAGGAAAACCTTGGATTGAAAGAGATCAAGCCAGACGGAAAGAAGAAGAAGAAGCCTTGGAACAAAAAAAACAAGAGTTAAAATATTTCATGACGAGAAGGATCGCTCAATTGATTAAAGAACATGAAAATGGATCAAAGCTATTTGACCCTAGAAACTCTGATGTCGAAGCTGCAAGAACACTAGAATACCCTCAGAAGACTAAAGTACTTACTCCAGAGATAGAAGAGATGTTAGCCCTGAAATATTCTCAACAGCGCATAGTAACTATATATAAAGAAGATAAGAATCAGAATGGAAAGAAGAATGTTGAGACGAAGCTCACTGGAAAGAAAGCTAGGAAGCTAAGTAGGAAGAGGGCTAAGATTGAAAAATTACAGAAGGTTTCAGAGGGAGCCTTGCAGAAGGTAAATTTGCAGAATTTGAGCTTCGCCAAGATATCAGAATAGCGACATAGGTCACTTCGCCATGGCGAAGAAATATAGCCGTTGGGGACGATATATCTATTCAACTAATGCTCTGAACGGCTGGAATAACATTTATGGCTCGCCACTTGACCAATGGACCACGCCATAACAGATATAACAAGAGTTAATGAAGCCTCATACCCATTGAAAGCAATATGTTGCTGAGTTTCCTATTTATCCCGTCGCACCATGCACGAAGAACACTTTTTCCAAATCGATAATTTGAGCCCGCAACCTTGGTTAAGATTGTCCAGTGATCATTATGTCCTTACTTTCCATCTTATTGATGTGTCTACATTACTTCGTAAACCCGATATTATTAACCCCGAGCGCATGTCCGAGGAGCTTAGCGCACTTGAAGAATATGCGAAGGAAGTACTCATTGATCTCAGGACCGAAAAAGTCATGTCGGAAAGAAGGATGTCTGCAGGTGTGAAAGCATCATCAACAGGAGGAGTCCAAGCTTCTCCATCAACTGCTCACGGAGCAGGAACTTATAGAATCATGACGGAGACGATCTCGCGAATGCTAAGTTGATTCCAAACATCTTACCTGCGTATATACCTCCTCTAAGCAGTGCAGTGAACAAAGACAGTGTGCCTAGAGATTTTGACTATGCCTTGGTCGTGACGTACCTACCCAAAGGGATGCACGCAGTTCGCACAGACCAGGATAAGATAGCCACACTGAAGTTTAGTGACTTCAACCTTGGAGACCATAAAGCTTACAGTATGCTCGCCCCGCATAAGTATATGACGAAGACAAAGGTAAATAATTCAAATATTATCCCCCAGCCTTGGACCCATAACCTCGCGCGGTCCACATTGTTGAATGTTATGAATATCCCACACTTTGGAAGACACCAAAAGGTGAATGCATGCTTCAAGTTACTGCTATATTGTTACCACGAAGGTTTCTTATTGTTAAAATGTCGCATAACAGTGGATCCAACTTTGATCCATCAGATCACCGGGCTGAGCATGCAAGGCCCTGACCCACATGATTTTTACCCTAGAAAAATCGCAGACAGAGCATTAGTGCAGAAGATTAAAGAAACGTATGGAGATGTTGAGAAAGGAACACGAGGCTACAAGGTAGCCTCTATCCAAAATGGCGCAGTGAGCCTAGTCTGTCAAATAATTGTTGGGAAATTAGTTCGCAAAAACCCGCCCACCCAAGTGACCGGATTCGTATTCGACCTCACAAGGAAGTGTGCGGAGCATGTACAGATGAATTGGGCACAATACATTGTAAACCAGCTAGATCTTGATTGCAGGGAAGTGCGGGACCAAGGGTATGAGTTCCATTTCATTTGGCTCCTGATCCTAGTTGCTTTCATTGCATGGGAGATGTCGGAAGGTGCGACCTTCTCGAACATCGATCCATTTGAACCATTGGACGCTAAGTTCAGTACCCTATGGTACTTGAACAATATGAATAAACAATGGAATTCAAATGTCATGTTTCAGTCATATTATAATCAGTTGAAAGTAGTTATCCATTCTACACCACGCATCACTCTGAACACCCTCTATAGGTGTCTGCCCCTGATGAAGTTCAGCGCAGACAGACACTTTCTCTACATCACAGCGCGCGTTGATGAGCACAAGAAGTATTTACAGTCCTATTATAGATTAACATAAAAATATTTGGAGGAGATCACAAAGGAATGGTCGATAGACCTCCTTGTTCCAGCTCACCCTGCGAACATATCTGATGTAGACAGTCTAGAAACTATGCAGGATATACCCAGACCTAACATGCGACAGAAGATTAGTGAAGTGCAAGACTTAAGTAGTGCCTCGGTGAAGACTGCTTCCATCACTCCAGAGCAAGAGGGTGATGGTGAAGAGTTAGAAGAAGTCGAACAGAAGCACAGAGACGAAGCGGAGCTTTTGAAGAAGAGGAAGGGTTCACCTCAGAAACCTTCTTCATGGAAGAAGTCCAAAGCTCCCGTGACTAAACTGCAGACCACACTGATCCCAGATGACTTCAATTTCATCGTTGTAGCCCTGAATGATGTTGTGTTGGAGATAGTAGAGACACAGGAGGTGAAGCAGGAGCAGATGTATAATCGTATCAAGATTGAACTCCAAGGGGTGCATTAGGCACTACAGTCTAGCCACACATTCTCCACTGCACCTCTGATAGTAGGAACACCAGAACTAGGGGATGAGCCAGCTCAACTCCATATTCCAAATGGGAAGGTCGATAGATTAAGTATTCAAATGCTTACAAAGTGAGTTATGAATTATGTCTGTCATATACAGTAACATACTTCAACAACAGCTGCGAGATGAAATTCTGAGACTTTTAAGTATGAACATGAATACCTTTCTGTGTATCTAAAATATTCTATGAGAACTTTTATGTCTGGATGCCTGAATGCAAAAACTGAAGCTGGATCTGGAATCCTTGTGAAAAACTGAGACTTTTGAGTATAAACTCGATATATTTCAAAACTGGACTCAGAATGCCCTTCTTGGCACAATTCCCAAAATTTGCCTCTGATATGTACGGCCCCAAGATGCATGCAAATCCAGAACCATCTTGATCTGTGTGCAAAACCACCTCAGTTTGCATGAAAATCCACCTCAAGATGTGTGCAAAACCACCTCGGTCCACGTGTAAAACCACCTCGATCTACGTGCCAGTCTCTGCCTGCATCAAAACTCTCACCCCTCGGGATCTATGCCCATGCCTCATTTAAATAATGGAAAGAAAACCAAAAAGGGGCGTGGTCCATAGGCCACGCACCCACCCAAATCCCATCAATTTCGGCACTTTATAAGGTTATCACACCACTTCTTGCCACGTCTCATGGCAGTGGCGCATTGGTAGTTGTGGTGGTTAGGGGGGCGGAAGTCTCGGGGTCAAACCCGTGGGCTTCTCCTCCCGCCGCATATGTGATTTGATATATGATATGGCATATGGTTTGAACTTTGGTGTATTTATATGGTTTGGATATATGATATGGCATATGGTTTGAACTTTGGCGTATTTATATGGTTTTGATATATGATATGGCATATGGTTTGAACTTTGGCGTATTTATATGGTTTTGATATATATGGTTTGAACTTTGGATATATGGCATGGTTTAATAACATATAAATACCAAGGGGGCCTCGGTGTTGGCAAGGTTGAGAACTAAGCCCTTGACCACCCCCTTTTTTCCCAACCATGGGGTCATGGTGGCCTTATCCTAAGGTCTTGGGTTCAATTCCCATAGCCCCAAATTACATTTTTTAACCGTTTCTAACCATTTTTCACCATCTTTGACGAAACTTCAACCGCTGATATCTTTGTCATCTAGAGGTCGTTTTTCCCGAAACGAACGTCGTCGGAAAGATGCTGACAAGATATTCCACTTTGTAAGATTTACTTTGCATTTTGAATAATTTAACTCTATCGAAGTTTAAGATGATCCACCTAGATCAAACCTTCCCACTGGAAAGCTTTTTGGCCACAAAAAGTATGAAATCATTCAGAAAATAAGTGAGGACATGTTTGTCTCACTTGTCCTGTATCACCTATCCATTCTTCCTGGAACCTGTACATCAGACTCAGCAATACAACAATCAACATTGCACTGACATTGTTAAGTACATTAATCACATTCTTAATCACATCTTCATTCAACATTGTCGGAACCAACCACATACTGTTGATGAGTAATAAGTTGAATATAAATATTGAACATGTGAAAGATGTTGTACCCAAACCATGATGACTTTTAACCATAGAAACACTATCAACTAAAACAGGTGCATTGTAGTGAAATGACACTTCCTTTTCATGCTTAGGATTCTTTTCTTCCTTACATTGCATAGACATAAGTGCCAAATTCCGACTTGCATTAACAACCCTTTTTAATTGTTGTGTAGTGCCCAATGATTTGTCATTTTTGAATAAATGTGAATGCACTATGTACTCAATTCCTTCTTTAAACAGGTGATATTGATTATGTTCTCGATAGAAGATTGCTTTTCGATCATTTAAGTACGGACTACCTAACACAATTCCACAGATATCTAGTGGTACCACATCAAATTCAACCTCATCTATAAACTTAGATGTAATTGCAAACTTTAGATCACATTGTTGTGTTACTTGTAATATTTTATCTTTGCATACCCAACCTAATGGATAAGGTTTCTTGTGTGGTTTTGTTGTTAATCCCAATTGCTTAACTACTTCTTCTGAAATAAGATTATCTTGAGATCCACTATCTATGAGTGTGTTGACCTTTGTTTGTTTTGTAATCACTCTTATATGAAACAATGCATTCCTCTTTCTATCCTTAGAATTGTCATCATATTTAGAAGTATAAGCACATGAAGAACCAATTTTAGAATCATTATCAACAATAGATTTACCTTTCACACCTACAATTGTTATCTTTGTTTTGTCCTCGGAATCTGATCCAGGGTCCTCAACGATAACCGTGGTTGTTTGCTTCCCCTTCCGATCCTTAAACCACTTTGGTTTCATTTCAGGATGTAGCTTCCAACACTTTGCCTCTTCATTCCCTTGCTTTTGACAATACGAGCATGTAGGTCTCTCATCACCCTTCTTCATTGTAGCTGCATGTTTACTTTTCCACTTTTCCTTGCCTTCTTTTGCCTGGATGGATTCAGCTGAAGAAACATCATGAACACTCTTCCCTTTTGACTCAATGTGAGTTGCTTGAACACATACCTCATCAAGGTTATTTAGATTAAACATCAATATCATATGACGTAAATAACTATGCAATCCTCCTATATATTTGAGAAGAGTTTCCTGAGTGTAGAGAGGTATACCAAGTACCAATGCTCTTTTTCGAAATTCTTGTGTGCATTCTTGCACACTTTGTCCCTTACCTTGCCTCAAATTTTGCCAATCCATCATAGCTTGCTGCATATACCCTAATGGATAAAATTTCTTTTTAAGTGCTAAAATAAACTCATACCAAGAGGAAACGATTTTGCCTTTTGTGGAAAGATCCTCTTGAGATCTGCTCTCCCACCAAATGAGAGCAGTCCCTCCAAGTCGGAGAGAAGCCAACTGAATTTTAACAGCATCTTCAGTAAACTTTTGAATCCTACAATAAACTTCAATTTGACGGATCCAATTGTTCATTTTTTCAGCATTAAGCTCTCCATTATACATAGGTAATTCAAACTTAATATCAAGCTTTAAATGAGGGATATTAAGATCAACTTTTGTTTTTTGTTTTTCAAATGGAGAAGGAATAGAACCATCAAGAAAAGATGGAGAAGTTGGTGGGGTTTTAGGGGTTTCCTCACCACCTCCTTCTTTTTTATCTTTTGTATGAGATGGTCCACTTTGTTCACTTTTCTTTCGATCTTGATAGAGCTCCTCTACCATCGTTTGCATTCTCATGAAAGCTTTCAGAAATTCCCCTTCAAAAGGGATAGAAGAAGTTGCTTCTTCTCCTTTTGGTGAAGACATCCTTCCTCTTCTTGAACCAATGTCTGGATCAAACTCTTCAAGTTATCCTTAACCACACTGAAGCTTGGACCTTGTTAACATAAAATCAAAAATGCACTGGTTAACCTCGCTCTGATACCAACTTGATCTTAAATTTAACTTGATCTAAAATTCAAGATCTTTTAACCATTCTTTGCATGTGAATTTTTAACTGTTAACCACCTTTGTAATGAAAAATTAAAGAACATCCATCAAGCACATGAGCACATAAACATGTAAGCAAACCATCTATGAATAAGAATTGGTAACGGAGTTCACCAGACCCCCTGGCTACGTCTCCAGGCCACTTTCCAAATGGGAAGGTCGATATATTAAGTATTCAAATGCTTACAAAGTGAGTTCTGAATTATGTCTGTCATATACAGTAACAGACTTCAACAACAACTGCAAGATGAAATTCTAAGACTTTTAAGTATGAACATGAATACCTTTATGTGTATCCGAAAGATTCTGTGAGCACTTTTATGTCTGGATGCCTGAATGCAAAAACTGAAGTTGGATCTGGAATCCTTGTGAAAAACCAATAATTTTGAGTATAAACTTGATATATTTCAGAATTGGACTTAGAATGCCCTTCTTGGCACAATTCCCAAAATTTGCCTCTGATCTGTACAGTCCGTACAGCCTCAAGATGCATGCAAATCTAGAACCATCTTGATCTGCATGAAAAACCACCTCGATTTCCATGCAAATCCACCTCGAGTTACGTGCAAAACCACCTCGGTCCACGTGCAAAACCACCTCGGTCACTGTGCAAAACCACCTCGATCTACGTGCCAGTCTCTGCCTGCATCAAAACTCTCACCCCTTAGGATCCGTGCCCATGCCTCATTTAAATAATGGAAAGCAAACCAAAAAGGGGTGTGGGCCATAGGCCACGTGCCCACCCAAATCCCATCAATTTCGGCACTTTATAAGGTTATCGCGCCACTTCTTGCCACGTCTCATGGTAGTGGCGCGTTGGTAGTTGTGGTGGTTAGGGGGGCAGAAGTCCCGGGGTCAAACCCGCGGGCTTCTTCTCCCGCCGCATATGCGATTTGATATATGATATGGCATATGGTTTGAAATTTGGTGTATTTATATGGTTTGGATATATGATATGGCATATGGTTTGAACTTTGGCGTATTTATATGGTTTTGATATATGATATGGCATATGGTTTGAACTTTGGTGTATTTATATGGTTTTGATATATATGGTTTGAACTTGGATATATGGCATGGTTTAATAACATATAAATACCAAGGGGGGCTCAGTGTTGGAAAGGTTGAGGACTAAGCCCTTGACCATCCCCTTTTTTCCCAACCATGGGGTCATGGTGGCCTTATCCTAAGGTCTTGGGTTCAATTCCCATAGCCCCAAATTACATTTTTTAACCATTTCTAACCATTTTTCACCATCTTTGATGAAACTTCAACTGTTGATATCTTTGTCATCTGGAGGTCGTTTTTCCCGAAACGAACGTCACCGGAAAGCTACTGACGATCTCTTCCACTTTGTAAGATTTACTTTTCATTTTGAATACTTTAACTCTATCTAATTTTAAGATGATCCACCTAGATCACATGGTTTCCTGGTGTATCAGGAAACAAATCTCTGTGGCCTTGAATACAGCAAAAACAGAGTATATATCATTGAGTGTGTGAAGCAGTGTGGCTTCATAAACTTATGACATATTTACTTGATCATGAGATGGATTCTATGATTATAAAAAAAGTTGAATGAACCTCTTTGATAAACTTGTGTTTAATGATAGACCGAAACAATTTGAGATAAAATGTCACTATATTAGAGACATGATGCAGAGGAAAACAACACACGTGTTGTACCTTCCTACACATGAACATATTGCAGACATCTTCACCAAATTGAATTGGTGAAGAATACCTTCCTAGTTGAGAGGGAATGTTGATGACTACAACCAAGAAAAAGTTCGAAGTACTTTCGTGTGAGAATTGGCCTAATGAAGAATGCCTCCCTAGCTGAAAGGGAGTGTTGATGATTACAGTTGTGTGAGACATTCTCCAAGACACATAATGATTGAGTCGACCTGAGAGAGAGCCCCTGAGATGGGTGTGTGGTTCCTATATGAGACGGAACTGGAACGTAGTGATGACCTCCTCCTTATAGAGAGTTGAGAAGAACTCCAAATGATTCTCTCGTGTAACGCAATGAGAAAGGAGATCTGTTGAGTTGGACGTGATTGTGGTTGAGCACAAGGTGAATGTGTGAATTCCCATGAGTTGGGTGCATCGTTATGAGACAAATATGAAGATGATGTATTAGCCTCATCTGAGCAGAGATTTGAGATGATGAACTCCATATGATTCTCCCGTCTAACACGGTGAGAAAGGAGATCTGTTGAGTTGGACGTGCATGTGGCTAAGCACAAGGTGAACATGTGAATTCCCATGAGTTGGGTGCATCATTATGAGACATAGATGAAGACATTGTATTAGCCTCCTCTGAGAAGAGAGTTGAGATGATGAACTCCATATGACTCTCCTATGTAATGCAATGGGAAATAAGATCTGTTGAGTGGATGTGTCTGTGGATGAGCACAGGTGAACGTGATCCTAGTGGTTGAGCACTAGTGAGTGTGGTTGTCCTGTGAGACATAATGAGATAGAGATATGGAAATCCCTATGGGTGTATGAGATCCCTTGCTATATTGTTCAAGAGTCAGACCTGCCTGTAACCCTAATTGTAATGTAAAGGGTACAGGCCAGCCCCACCTTAATGTAAAAGATAATCTGGTAATTATTAATTATATTGTGATTTAGTGAGGTCCACCTTGTTGTACCAATAGACGCTTTTGTTGACAGGTTCAGTCTAATATAAGTAAAGGTAAATTCCCCATTGAGGAATCATATCTTTTGTGTGAGTTTGGAAATTTCAGCAAGTACATATTCTTGGGAAAAGTGCACACCTCTCTTGGGTGCTAGTCTTCTAGGGTTTGCAAGCACCCTCTTGTGTGCTAGGTTTTCTTGGTGGTGGAAGTCTTTCTCTTGAAGAATATAGAAAATGATTGGTTGGGTTTTATTCCCTTGTTGAGAAGGGTTTCCCATGAAACTTCTTGTGTTCTTGTGCATGGTGTTTCTTCTTGTGATATTGGTTGTTGAAACATAATTGTTTATGGTTTAAGTTAAATGCTAAAAAGGAATGAACTTCATGCTTAAACCTTGGTTATTGAAATATCAACAGCCACAACCTCACATTGATCATCCCCCTAGGGAAGTTGCGCCCCCCTTGGTGAGGAACTCACCCAAACTCAAAAATTAATAAAGAAAACACCTAAGATACCTAAGTGCTCACTCCTAGTGATCTAACTTGGTGTTTGATTGATCAAAAAGGTGTCCCCCCTCACCCTCACTCAACCCTGACAAACCCTAGATGACTAAAACCTTAAAAGTGTGTCCTCCTTGAGATGATGAAATATTTTGGGTGAGTGACACTTGGATCTCATCCAAGAGTGGTCTATCTTTCCTCCCAGGTATAAAATAATGCCTACCCCTCCATCATTTCACATCTATTCTGAGTGTAAAGTTAGTATGCCCAAATCTCTCCCACTCTTCTCTCTCTCCCATCTTGCTCTCTTTCTTTTCTCAAGCTTGTAGCAAGTATTTTCTCAAGCTTGATTTCAATAATAGAAATCTTTGGAGGAATTTGGTGTGCATGAGGAGTAATCTTGGTGCATTATCTTGAGCTTCATTGAGGTGATTTGTATTGGTTTATTTTTTAGTTTTTGCTTTTAGATCTAGAGTAGGAGATCCAAGCAAAGTGTTTTGCTTCGATAGATTTATGGTAGTATTGCTATAGATATTAGTGAGTTAGTTTCTATTTGGTTATGAAAAATATTTTGTTAACATGTATGAATCTACTCATATCATTTCTTGTCTTGTAGCTTGATCTCATATTTTTGCAGGACACCAAGGGTTGGAGGAAGACAAATTTGAGATCTGGAAATTTTTCTCTTCACCCACTAAAACCCTCTTTAATTTTCTGTTTCATTTATTATTCATTCATACATCTATTTGGGTATATTTCTGTTCTAGAATAGGTCACATATCAATCTTTTATTTGCATATTTTTGTACCTAAAATTTATGGTTTTCACACACATAAATTTTCTAAGTTTTATGGTTATTGTGTAGCATTTCTAGCAAGCTTTGCTTGCTGATTTTCTGATTATTTTGACTAGAAAGGGGGAGGTGCTACCCATTTGGGGCCATAAAACATCAAGGAATAACCTCCCAAGTAATGGTTTTGAATACCCACTTCTCCTCTTCTATTCTTTCATTGTAAGCAATCCCAAAGAGAGTTTATTGGGCTTGCATTTCTCAAAGTATTTAAATTTCTGCATTTTTATTTTCTTATTTTCCTACAACTAGCAAAGAGGATTGGCTTTGCCACCCATGCTAAATTGTAAGGTTAATATTTAGATTTAATTTTCAGTCATAAGCTTTCAATTCTTTGCCCCACTTGTCCTTAAGACAAGGTTGAGAGGCTAGATGCTTTACTTTCTTTTCAAGTTAATTCTTTAATTTTGTATTTCACCCACTTTGGCACAAAATCGGTAGGCTTGTCCTCCTCCTTGTGCCTTAGTTGAGGTTAGAAATTTTATTTCAAGTATTGTTTGCCCTAATTGTCCTTAAGAAAAGTTTGAGTGGCTAGGATATTTTTGTTTTACTTTCCAATCTTATTTACTTGCATTTTTATTTTTTGCCTACACCTAGCAAAGAGGTTTGGCTAAGCCAACCCATGCTATATCATAAGGCTTGTTTATAGCTTAGCTTCTTAGTATTTCATATTGTTAATATTTTCTTAAGATTTATTTTCCTTTAACTTGTTTAACTTGCAAAGTTACTTTATCTCGCTATCTCATTCTTAATATGAGGCAACTATCTAATTGATTAATATCTTTTATCTTAAGTTGGGATCATTCACTTTGCAATTTATTTTTCAAGTTAATCATAGCTTGTAGTATAGACTAGGAGGAAAATAAATCTAGTCTAATTAGGAACCTTAGACTAGTACAACTTTCGCCTCCAAAAATGAGGCTTGTGGAGGCTACAGGGGATCCTAAGTTGCGGACGACTTCACGGCACTAGGTGTCCCCACTGCTTGAGCGCCCAAGTTTTATGGGTTGACCTGTGGATCTAGGGAAGGTCCTTGTTTTTCCTTATTCTTGAGCACCCAACAATCATTTTGGCCAAAGCAGTAAGAGTCTAGGGGTAGACACATAGTTTAGGCTTGTTTCACAACACCTTAAGTCCCCTAATCAAACAAAGACTCTAAAATTAATCTAAAATCTACCTACTACACTTCACGACATTCTTGATTTACATTTTTAGAATCTTTTAGTTGTGAAAACCTTGTTGTTCAAGGCTTATTTTCATGCTCATGGTTTGATTTACTAGCACTTTTAATTTCCAAGCACTTTACTTCAAAGTTGGGCATTTTACTTTTAAGTTGCTTTATTGTTTTAGTTGTATATATGTTCAAGGGTGTGCTTCTCTCAAGTTGTGCACCATCTCTTTGGGGCACTTGCTTGTGGTTTCCCCCTTTCATCAGAAGTTGCGCACTTTCTCTTTTGTGGGCTCTTTCTCCAAGTTTACTTCACTTTCAAAGGTTGTGCACTTGTTTCCTTTCCTAAGCTATTTCAAGTTATAGGTTTCATTGTTAGTTGTCTCTTTTCCATTGGCAATAGTTTATCTCTTGTTGTATATCTATCTAACTCATCTTTTGTTCTTGTCTATATTGCAACTTACAATTTCATTGTATATTTTTCATAGATTTATTTCATCTTATAACTTATTTGTAATTACATCACTTAATTCTTTCTAATTATTTGGTATAAAGTTAGTTGACTCCTTGCCCAATCTATATGCACTAGTCTTAGTTGCCCTTTAGAGAAAGGTTTGATTGTCATTAAAATTGTGCATTTGCATTGTTTCTTTCCATATAGGTTAGATTTCCCCCTAACTTAAAAAACTAAAATTAAATCCTATAATTCACTAAACAACTCACATAGTAAATATGGTCTACCTCCCTTGACATCCCTAGGAGTAAGCCTAGATGGAAGAGTCCAAATCGAGGTGACAATGGGTTTGGACTTAGGCATTGTACCTGCAAGGACACACCAAGTGGATTGAGACTTTTCCACATCTGTAGATGTGTATAAGGACAACAACATATTTGGAACCGTTCCAGGGATAAGTCTTTTATCCTTGGTAAAAATAACTTACTCTAATTTACCTATAATTCACTAAACAACTCACATAGTAAATATGGTCTACCCCCCTTGACATCCCTAGGAGTAAGCCTAGATGGGAGAGTCCAAATCGAGGTGACAATGGGTTTGGACTTAGGCATTGTACCTGCAAGGACACACCAAGTGGATTGAGACTTTTCCACATCTGTAGATGTGTATAAGGACAACAACATATTTGGAACCGTTCCAGGGATAAGTCTTTTATCCTTGGTAAAAATAACTTACTCTAATTTATTCTTTAAAAACTAAGTAATAAATTTTTCCCGATTTTTTTTTAACTTGGGTTTTTGTTATTTGTTTTTGCTTACTCTCCAAGTGGAAAGTCCATATGAAAATCCTTTGAGGTATACTACTAGGATAAATTCACAAGGATTGGTTTATTTTTTTCCTGAACCTGAAAAGGTTTATAGGAGGAGATTAAACCGCCTTGCTCCTCATAGGCTACTTGAAAGTCTTGGAGAAGAAGCAGTCTTTGATATCCAATTCTTGTTTGAGAAAAATAACCCTACAATTGTTAATACTACAACAACTAATACTAACTTAATCATGAGTAATATACTAAGGCCTTTGAACTTAACTGATATTCAAGGTGCTCCTCACGCAATTCCTGACAAAGCTATTGAGAAGTTGCCTACTTTTAAGGGAAACAATGTTGTTAGTGCCAATGATCACATCTTAAGTGTTGACTTATGTATTGGGAAGTGGTGTCGTGGTCATGATGGGGAGGATGTAAATATGACCCTGTTTTTGTATTATTTAGAGGGGATTGTTTTTTAGTGGTTTTCATAACAAGATCCTAACAAGTTTAGCACCCTAGCTCAAATTCAAAAAGATTTTAGAGAAAGATGTGGTGATTAGAAAGAGAACCAATATTTTCTAGCTGCCCTTAGTACAAGTCAGAAAAAAGATAATGAAACTATGGATGAGTTCAATAAAAAATTTAATGACTTGGTTAAAAGTCTCCCTACAACTATCAAACCTCCTGATGCATCAATTTTAATTCATTACATGGAAGCCTTTGAGGGGGAAATCATATATCAACTAATGTATAAGGAGCCACAAACTCTAAAGAATGCACATAACTTTGCAGTAAGGATATACAAGAATATGCAAGATGCTAGCAGGTCAAACATTCCAGGTTTTTCAAGAGGAACTTCTTCCCAATCCTATGAGGAGAAGAAGAAGAAAAGTGAATATCAGGGGTTTTCTAATGATGGAATTAAGGAACTTACTCAACTAATCAAACAAATGGAGGTTAATCAAGAAAATAAAATAAAGAAAATGGAGATTAAACATGCCAATCAAATGAATTCCATGTAGAATAGGTCAATATCCATGGAGAGGGCTTAATCTAGTAGACCCCAACATAAGCCAAATGATAATTAATGGCCAAAGAGACCTTCTCCTCAAGATCAAAGGCCACCAAATCCATTAAAATACACTAACTTGGTTTATCAGCAAGCTATTCCTTATTATATACCTTGTGGAAAATTTCATGAGGAATCCACTTGCCAAGTCTTTCTTAAAGTTTGTAGTGAAATGGGACCTTATAGACCAGAAAATGAACAAGTGGATACGAGTAGTACGACCTTCTCTTTATCAGGTTTATCTGGAGTGTCTTATGTTGTAGTACGAGTGGTTAAATCGATCCAATTAAACATATAAATGTGGGCACTCGATGAAGCTTCCTCACTCGGAGGGTGATTTGGATTGCCATCGACCGAAGGGCCAAGGGCTTGCGCAACCAAGGATTGTTGCTGAGGAAAATGTTGTGTCAACAAAACGGGTTGGGAATTTCCTTTAAAAAGTTTTGCAACTTTGTCACGATGAGGACAGTCTCATGTGTAATGATCATCACCACAAATGAGACATGAAATTTTCAATTTTCGTTGTGGTCGTTTCTCAGTAGTAGGTGGTTGAGTTGGTGTTTTTGGATTTTCATTTTGATTATTGTTCTTCTTTGGTTTATTTTTCATTTTCTTCTTCCCCCCTAATTGTTGTGGAGAAGCAGATTGAATTGCATTCGCCTTAGATATTTTATTTGGGGTGGAGGTGGATGAAAGTGAAGTCGAACTAGTAGTGGGTGCAAGAATTGAGTGATTATCCGAGCTCGTTGATTGTGAAGGAGATTGGGTTTTGACAGAACCGATGACTCCATCTGCATGAGCTGTGGAAGATGGTTTTGATGGATTGGTTGACGTGCAAGGAGCATTCAGTATTAATTCATACAAAGTACCGAATTGAGAATAAACCAAGTCCAAGTACTAGGCTTGAGCAATGGATTCCTCTTTGGTGACAACACCACCCATGGTGATGTCACGAGCAATTAGAGGTAAAAGATATTTAGTGAACCATTCAACCAACATTTGGTCAGGAATGGTTGCTTTGATCAATCTTTTTCATCGTCTCCACTCATGAATATGATCAAATATATGTACAGAGTTGGTTTGATGAAGGGAGGTCGGGATTTTTGTACCAGTCTCATAACGGATGGGAAATTGAAAATACGTGAGGAAATCCATGGCAAGGGAATTAAAATATTGAAAAGTACCATATTGGAGCTTAATGTACCATTTGGTTGTTGAACCCGTAAGTGTTCGCTGGAAAAGACATAAATGGATAGATTCATCCATAAGTGAGTTTGATGAACACCATAGATGAAACATCATCACGTAGTTGTTATGGTCTTCGCTAGGTTTACCGTCAAATTTCAGGATGTTGGAAGGTAACTTAGAAGGAATTACTGGCCAGAAAGGAGAGTGTAATATGGGATCATTTTTCAATCGTGATAGATATGGTAGATCTAGCGTGTCTAGGAATGGTAGTCGTCGATTGACCTGAGGATGATATTGGTGTGGCATGGGGACACTAGTAGGGCCATAAACTGGTTGAGATGGATAGTTGTAGCTAGTAGGCCCTCCCGTGTACAGTTGTTTCTTACCAACACAGACAGGATTCATCTGTTGAGGAACGTTCATGAAAGGATAAGAGAAATTTGTTTGGCCCTGGGGAGGATAACCAATATAGCCTGTGGGAGTATAGGTCGTTTGATTAGATTGAGGTGGATAAACAGTTTTCCATTGAGGGGGGTAAATAGTTTTTCCTTGAGGAGGGTAAATAGTTTGCCCTTGGGGAGGATAAGATTGTTGTCCTTGAGGACCCTAAGTGGGATTCGAGACCCTCGAGAAAGGTTGTCCAGAATGTAATACAGAAGGATTAGGAATCAATATTACTCCTTGTGGGTTGGGCTATGATGACCCTCCTTGATATGGTTGATGAAATGTACCTCCTTGGGGTGGTCCCCAAAGTTGTGGAGGGTTTCCAATGAAAGAATGTTGTCCCCCTACCATTTATTGGGTAAGAACTAGGGTTTGACCAACAAAAGGGGGTTTTCCCCAGTGGGTATGTGTAAGGGCAGTTGTCCCCTGGGAGGGATGGGTCTGCTAGATGATGGTTTCCCCCCAGTTGGTATTTATCCTGTAGTTGAGTGTATTTGTGTGGTAGGGTTCTCAATTCCGTGATGCACATGTGTCCCAATAGGATTCTGTGGAATATAAGGAGTTGTAGATTGAAGAGGTGTAGTAGGAGTAACTGTTAAGGTAGCTTGTATATGACTAGGAAATATGACTCTAGTGTTACTTTGAACTTGTACTGACATGGAAACATGATTTACTACTTGTTTGATGGGACAATTAATAGTTTGACCTGATGGTCTTGCCTCAACACCAACAAAGGTAAGAGGGTCAAAAGGTGGTTGGCTAAAATTGAATTTTTCGTAAAGTTCACGTCCCGATGGAGTTATCCATATGGAACAAACATGAGTTTGCTACGGATTGACCATGTCAGCAGAACAAGCAGGAGTCATGTACTCGTCATTAATTTTTTTTTTGTGGATTCCATATTTGATTCAGTATATGGCTTTGACGACAACCGAGGGTAATCTTCTGCTATAATGTTACCAAAAGAGTCCAAACGGAGGAGTGGTTCAATGGGAACTTGCAAAGTTGGGTTAATAGGAAGGTTGCCTTCGTCAATATTAACCAAATCTCTCTCGAGATTTGTTAACAAAGGAGTAGCAGCACTCCCAATGTCTGAATGGTTTTCAACCTCTTCACGATAAATATCGTTAAGTGAGCTAGGAGGTAAGGGTTCATAACCTTATGGAGGAAACCCTTTCATCCTAAATGATATACGAATACCTTTATCATCTACATTCTCAATTTTGAAAGACAAAATAAATAAACAACACTCGCTAAAAATATAGAAAAACCAACAAGCAAACAATGCCTTCTCTCAATGAACGTACTAGTTGGTGATGAAATCCAACATCGCATGATCAAAGTGAGAAGGGTATAGGATATGATATGGTTGATCAATTACATTGGTGACCTGCTTAACAGACTTACACCTTGGTGCGAGCTTCCTCATGGTTTGACCCGCAGGTTACCCTCCAAGGAGCCCGAGTGAGTTTGACAAACGTCTATTCTAGGTATATTGAAGACTTCCCTTCACTGTCACCTCATGTAAGGACCCTAAATATTATGGCTACTAAGAAAACCAACTCGCAATCAGCCTCTGGGTGGGTACAATCGACAGTTGAGTCTGTATATATGGGCATGATATCAAGTCTAAAATCCTTCAAGAGAACTGAGGAAAAGTGGACCTGTAAAACTCCAGAGGACCCAGAATGGATTCATAATTCACAAAACTATGAGACAAAATGAAGACAACTAAACATCAATAAGAACCCCCAATATACAATCTGAATGCTATGAATGGTTAAGCCTCGGAGGGATAATCTTCATTTCTCTCATGAACGCGACCTCATGCATAACCCCTGTGTAAGAGGGGGATCCTAGCTATGCTTATACGAAAATGGGATTTGCTCTCCCTATATCAAGATTCTGAGTTTGTCTTGAATTCATTGGAGAGTTATTCTCACAACCTATTCCAAAGCGCTAGTCCTAGTCTATTGTTGGTGTAAAGAGCTTAAAAAGGAAAAAGAAAAAACTAGATTGATTTTAACTAGCGTTGATTTTAGTAGTTGTTCTTTACACAAAAGGTGTATGAGAGTGAAACTAATGATGTTGTGACTCAAATCCAAAAGAAGTAAAAGAATGATATGGAAACTTTTCATTCGATGAACTTCTATTTATGGGAAGGAGAAGAGTTTCTTTCATTCACTATCAAACACAATAATGCAAAAATTTCATGCAATTTGTTTTCAACAAGAATCCAATTAAGTGCTAATTTGTAAAGAAATCCTTTCGATATCCAAAACCCAATGAAAAAAGTATCCTTTTGTTTTATTGGGAAAGTAAAGTGAATTATTTGTCTAATGCTTCTCGTTTCATGAATAAAAAGAGACTTCACTATTGTGACTTTGGAAAATGGAAAGCAACAATTACACAAACAAAAGGCACTCTCAACAGTCAATAAGAGACAGAAAAACAAATTATCAATTCAAAGAAAAACACCAAAAAAACCAAAACACACTTAAGAAATATTCAAGAAATGGATAAAGGTCAGAGATCAATTAAACAATAAAGAGATCACTGGGTTTCCTTATAACAATCTTTAATCGATCAAATGAACGAAAAGGCAACAAAACGAACCCAAGTTTGAAGAAAAAGGTTGATTTTGTGACAAGGAAATACAACACAAAACCCAATAAAAGATTAAAAAAGTGAAAAAGAGAAAGTTGTAATACAAACATAATACATAAACTGATAGAACATGATCTAAGTTAGAGAGAAATACTAAAAAACTTCACCCAGTAAATAGACAGTCAATAAATTTTCAAGGTAAGGAAAAATCGATGCTCTGGTTATAAAAGCACCAGAGCGCTACAACGCTCCCTATCACACCCTGGGGGAAGCACAGACTGGGAAATCAACGCTCTGACTATACTCGGAGAGGGTGCAGGTTATGAGAATTTTTTTGGGAAAAATCGAGAAAATTCAAAAACTCAGGAAGTTCGATCAAAAGACTTTGAAGACAACTTTTAGCCATGACAACAAATGTATGGATGGATAAAACCAGCAAACGGGATCTGAAGATGGGAAAAAGTAAAAGACAAACAAAGGAAAGAAACCAAAACTGAAAGCTTTGTTCCCCAGTGGAGTCGCCAATTTCTGTTATAAGAAAATTCCCCTGCGGACAAGTGAATATCCCCTTGGATTCTAGACCCCTAATACCAACACAAAAATATACAAATAGACACTAACATCCCTTTGAGATTTGTCTAACTAACCAAAAAGAGAGAAGGAGAATAAGGTGATCATACCTATTTCCTATGTTTTTCCTCACTTATCCAATGTGAGCTTGATGTCCAAACTCTTTCGCGGACCTTGATACCTACAAAACTATGAACAACAAAGAGACACAAGGAAACTCCTACTCTAGCATATTTGATTAAACAAATTCATCTAAAATAGAAAATAATATGTAAGATACACAAACTAGAAGGGAACAGGCCAAGTATATTGATGAGAACTTGAAAGAGACACTTACAATCATGGATGGTGTTGCAACAACTTCTCCAAACCCTCCTTGTCCAGCCCCTTGCTCGAAAGATCCACGATCAGAATGACAATACTTTTGCTGATTATTTTCCTTCTTTTTCACCATGAGAATGGCTTTCTTTATAGTCTTTGAGAGGCTCAACCACCTTGGTTAAATTTGGGATAAGTTGAGGATATGCATCCATCAGTTGTGGCATCTCTCTTAGATGAAACCTAGAGATTATATTCGAGCCAAACCACTCAAATAATTTATAGATGTCCCTAGAGAAAAGGGGGATTTATTCCCATGATTTTCTCAACCAATCAACGCTCCTTCAAAATGAGCCACAGAGCACTGCAATGATCCCTGCTAGATGGATAGAGAGTGCTAGCACTCCCTACATATGAGCAGGGGAGCATTCATATTCCAAAACAATGTCAAGATGACCCATTATCATAGAAAAACACTTTGTTTCTTCTATGGATTCTCCTTCCAACATGTTCTAGAGGATGTATCAATTGTTTCCATGGTGTCATTCGCAATGCGACATATACATAATGAAAATGCAACATTTACGACACTTGTGACAAAAGTGCGACACTTGTGACAATGAGAATGTGACATTATTGAAGTGAGGAATTTTGACGTGTAACAATGACATTGCCATTATCTGGTCACCAAACCAGGGCAGTGCCTCTCAGTTGCATGGCTGAGAGAAAGGGGGTCTCATCACGATCCAACCTTCTCATTTAAAATAGGCATTTGTGGGTGACATTGCCACCATCTAGTCACCATGCTAGGGTAGTGACCTTCAACCTCTCCTTGTTCTAAAGAAAATAAAAATATAGAAAGATAAAAGGCAAATTATGGGCTTTAAAAAAGTGCATTGCGGACAAAGGTACCACACACCCTCTACAAAGGAACCCATGAATGAGACACTACAAACCCTAGAATGACATGATCCCTATTCTCTTTGAGTCTTGACCCCATCCACCTCATACACTCTACATGGCCTAGATAGGGACCTCTTGGAGCCTCTCCTTGACCTAGGGAAATATCTACCCAATAGGACACCTCGTCAACCCTCCTATACTTAAGCTTGACAAGTCACATAGTGTCTTTGAGATGTTAATTTTTTGATATAGTAATATTTGATGCACATTATTAGATGGATTATTTACTGACTAGATCCACTTATCATGATTTTATGACTTGATATTCTTGGAGGGTGTGTTCATTTGTCTTTGTAGAACCTAGTTGGTGGACAATTTTGGGAGAACAAGCCTAGTTTGGGCTTCCATGGGGCTGAAATCCCACAGGTTGGATGCCAGGGGCCTGCATGTCAGATGAGAGAAATATAACTTGGATGGCCTTGATGATGACTTGGACGACCTATCCCACCCATTGCTTGCCAAACGGTTTTCCCAGGAGGGGAAAACATCCCATTTTTAGCATGACGTCATGACTATGGGGGCTAGGTCTTGGTGGTGAGGTTCCACTCATTTTCACTTGGAAATTTGAGGATAAGGGTTTTCACCAAGATGAGATCACCTATATGCTTGACACATGGAATTTGGAGGCCATTCCATGCTTCTCCAACACCAACGACCTCCTCAAAGTGGCAAAACGTCCCCTAAATGGGTGACGCCATCCTAGATTAGGGTTTAATTTGTGCAAAATATGAAATTTTAAGTGAATTGTTTAATATTATTGTGTTAAGGGGGAAATTTTAGGGTTCTTGACCCCTAATCTTGTGTTTTACTCCTTATTTTTTAGACAATCCATGTTGGCTATTTTTGTATAAATAGAGATCCTAAGATCTCATTTTGAATCATAAATTTCCTCTCACAAGAGGTTTTGGTCTGAAATTTCGGCCTCCTTGGTTATTTTAGCTCTTTTGCACTTGTGTATGGATGATTTTATAAATGGTTGATGGAAGAAGGCCTATCGCTAGCTTTGGATGACACTTTCTAGCTCTTGTGGTGAATTGTCTTAGCATTTCTCTTGATATTGGTATGTTTTTTTTACTCTCTTTCTATCATTTATTTCAAGTCAAGTTATGTTATGCTATGAGCTAGGTGAGAAGTATAAGGGCATACACCCCCACCATAATCTTCACCATTTTGTCTTGCTTCATCTCATTGATTAAGGGTTTTCTAAGAAAAGTATAAGGGCATACACCCTCTTAGCTTAAACCCTGTCTTAGAGAAACTTGCCTTGGGAAGTAAAAGGGATTATACCCCCAAGGACGTAGCTTCTATAAGCTCCTTGTGACTCCATTACCCCAATAGTAAACGCACTAGTCATTAATTTTTTTCATTGGAGAAATAAATTATTGCATTGGGAAATGTGAATTTCGGTCTTTTTACTTCTTGCAAAAGTGGATTGTCTTCGTTGTGCCTTGGCCACCCCAAAGCCACTAGGGCATACTCATCTAAGGGATACTTATTGATGCTTTTACATATTTTCATATTTAGCCATTAGGTCTGAAGAAACCCTAACTTACTTTCTTTAATAACTCTCTTATCAACCATTGATTTTCTCTCAAATTTTGCACTTGTACTCTCCTTGTCCTAGCACACTTTTTGGCAAAGTTTGAGGGGATTCTAGTTGTTGATTTTCTCATTGTAATAAATCGAATGTTGTTAGCACTTTGTAAATTTGTTTGACTAATAAAACAAACGACAGGGGTAACCTACAAACCAACTTTAGAGCTGGGTACTAGCCTGCTCAGCTCAGAGAGGGATCTCTCCTGTCACTTGGTCTTTAATAGATGAGTTTCTTTGACAAATCAATGGCTAGGTTTTGTTGCTTTGAGGGGTTTTTTATAATTTTGCTGGAAAGGAAAGGGAGGGACACTTAGGGATATGGAGTCAAAATTTTGAAACGAATGGAAGCACTGACTGGTCGGTAGAACTCTCAAGAGGATAAATGCTAAATGAGGCGATAAATCTAAGTTATAAATTGTAAATTTGCAGAGTTTAAGAAGAAAGGAAGAAAATTAATTGTATCAGAGCATTAAATAAATGAATTATGACTTAGTTAGGAAGAACTTAACACAAGTTAAATTGCTTAAGCCAACATCACAAGATGAATTATGGGCCTTTAACTATCTAATTTAAACAGAAGATAGTGAAAATGGAATTTAAGCATACATGAAATACATACAAAGAGAGGAGACAAAAATCAAACCACCACCATTAGAATATTTTCATGGAAACTTCAAGACATCTGCATGTGTATTCTATTCAGCTTCAAAAAGTTACATTCAGGTTATAAACAGCTAAAAATGTGCCCTTGCACTTCTGCCAACCTCTAATACATTTGGAAATCCTAATATTTATACAAGTTGAGTTCCTTCGGTTTGAAACTGATTACAATGATTAAAATGAAATATTTTGGTTTTGAAACCGATTACAATAATTACAAGGGACATATTTGGTTTTGAAACCGATTACAATGATTAGAAAGAAAAGGTTTCATGATCTAAACTCAACTCAACTAGTCAAACTGAAGTGTCAACTGAAAGAGAATATTCTCCAGGTGGAATATTCTCCACTAAAATATAGGAGACTGGATAATGACTAATTATGACTCATAATCAAGGGAAAACCTTAGGAAAAAGAAATCCTAGGTGTGTGTGAAGTAACTCCAACACCCCCCTAAACATCACTATGGTGAAAATAAAGAATGGGTCCCGACAACAAGGCCATGTTAGCTACCCAAATACAAACGATACACTAAAATAAAGGGAGGAAAGAGGGAAAAACTCATGGGAAACCACACCANAAGGTAAAATGTATGAAAAAAAGAATAACTACATGTTCTAGGAAATTGTGTCTATCACTCCAAGATGACTTCATAGAGAATGGAACTTCTTCTTAGTGAAGGTCTTGGTGAATATGTCTGCCATATGTTCTACTGAAGGACAGAACTGTAGTTCGATAATCCCCTCATGTACTAAGTCTCGGATGTAGTGCATGTGGATATCGATGTTCTTCATCTGCTGCCTTTGAACTGGATCTCTACAGAACTTTAGAGTGCTCTAGTTGTCACACTAGATGATGATCGGTTGATGAAACTGAATGCAGAACTTAGTAAGAAAATGTTATAGCCACATAGCTTGAATGGTTATGTTAACTACCCCTCTATACTCTACCTCGACTGAATATAGAGAAATGGAAACTTTCTTCTTGCTCAACCAACAGATAGGCCCAGAACCAAGACTGAGTGAGTAACCAGATGTGGACTTGCGATCAGTGCTATCTCCAGCCCAGTCGGAATCAGTAAACCTAATGATATCTAATGTAGAGTCTTCTCCATAATGAATATCAAAGGTGATGGTGCCCTATACATATCGAAGGATACTCTTTGCAACGTTCCAATGTAGCTCATGCGGCTCCTGCATGAACCTAGAAACTACACCAACTGTATATGAGAGGTATGGTCTAGAGTGTGTGAGATACAACAACCTCCCCACTAGTTGTTTGTACAGTGTGTTGTCAACCAATGGAGTCTCCCCGCCATCCTCAAGTTTGACTCCTGACAAGAAAGGAGTCAGAGCAGACTTGCAGTCTGTCATGTGAAATATCTCAAGAAGATATTGTGCATACTTGGCCTGGGACAGTTTGATGCCTGATTCATCCCGACTAATCTCGAGTCGAAAAAAGAAGTCTAGCAAACCCATGTCTGTCATCAAAAATTTGTCATGTAGAATCCTCTTGACTTCATCAATTGTTGAAGTCGAGCAACCGGTGATCAACAAATCATCAACATATATAACTAAGAGTAGAAGTGAATCAGTTGTCATGAGCATGTAGACATTCAGGTCTTATTTACAACATACAAAGTTATGTGACAACATGTAGGAGTCCATCTTGGTATACCATGCCCTCAGAGATTGCTTGAGGCCATAAAGGGACTTCTTCAGTCAAGAAACTAAATATGAGTCCTGCATAAATCCCTGGGGCTTCTCCATGTAGATCTCCTCAGAGAAAGATCACCGTGAAGAAATGCATTCTTCATGTCCATCTGATGGAATTTCAATCCTTTGGTTGTCGCAATGGTAAGTTCCAATCATATGGAATCCATCTTCGCTACTGGAGAAAAGGTCTCATTGTATTCAATGCCATGAACCTACTGAAAGTCTTTGGCGATAATCCTTGCTTTGTATTTGTTGATATGTCCATATGTTGCGCTCTTGGTCCTGTAGACCCATCTGCATTTGGAAAGTTTCCTCCCAGAAGGAAGGGGAATGAGATCCCAAGTCTGTTCCTCAAGGAGGGAGTTGTACTCCTCCTACATGGCGGATTCCTAAAAGGGATTTCCAGCAGCCTCACCATAAGACTATGGATCTGAAGACTGAACCAAGAAAATATGCTAGGAGTGCAATGTTTCAGTGGCAGTGAGTGCAACATGAGGCTCCTCGAAATCAGATTGATTCCTCCTAGTGTTTGTTGGATCACCAACGAGATCCCCTGCATCCTGAAGAGTAGTATGTGCCCACTTGGGCATCTACTCTAGATCTGCAACTGCATTTGGATGCTCTGACTCTGCATCCGAGTGTATTGACTCTGAATCTGAATCATCTGAATCCTCTGAATCAGAACTCTCATATGAATAAGATTTGGCATGTGCATGCTCATCATCTCAGACAGGTGGAAGAATGAAGGTGTCTGCATGCGGTTGTTGAGGTGCATGCGAGACACTTTCCTCGAATTGGACACTTCGCTCAATTATGAGCTGGTCCGAGGAAAGATCAATAAACCTATATCCCTTCACACCATCGGGGTAGCCAAAAAAAATGCACTCAATGCTCTGTGGATCAAGTGCCTTCCTCTTTTCAGAGGGAATTTGGGCCCATGCACGTGAACCAAAAATGTAAAAGTGAGTCACTTCCGGTTTGAGTCTGCTCCAAGCCTCATAGGGGATCTTATCCTTAAAAGATCTATGGGGAGATTTGTTTTGGATGTATGTTTCACAATTAAGTGCTTCAGCCCATAGTTTTTGTGGTAGTGACTTTGCATGCATCATGTAAGATGCCATCTCCTTTAGAGATTTGTTTTTCCATTCAACAACTCTATTTTGCTACAGAGTATAGGGAACTGTGTGCTACAACTGAATCCATACCTCATGGAAAATATTGTGGATCTCATGATTCACATACTCTCCCCCATTATCATTTCCGAGGACTTTGATCTTCTTTATGGATTGTGTCTCAACCAAGGCTTTTAAATATTTGAGGTGTTGAAAGACCTCGGATTATTTCTTGAGAAAGTAGATCCATGTAAAACGTGAGAAATCATCAACAAAAATGAGAACAAACCTTGCTTTGTTGATGGATGGATGCATAAAAGGACCCATAAGGTCACTGTGGATCATATCTAAAGGTGCAGAATCTCTCTGAGACTTTCCTTTGTCGAATTTCTCTTAAGGGTGTTTTTCGAGAAAACATCCCTCACATACTCCCTTGGAGAAATGGATGTTTGGTAGACCATCAACCAATATTTTCTTGCTAAGTTGTTGCATGTATCTGAAATTCAAATGTCCAAACATTTTGTGCCATATCCTACTACTTTCATCAGCATGAGTAAGCAGTAAAGCAGAATAGGGTTCAATGAATTCAGAATAAGTATACAATCTAGACTGATGATTTACCTCAACGGTAGCAACCCTAGAGTTGGTTTGCATGTCGTAGATGTCCACATAATTTTTTTTGAATATGACTTTCTTTTTCATGCCGGAATTCGTCATCTGATACACGGAGAGAAGGTTGACAAAAAAATTTGGAACGTGCAACACATTCTCGAAGCTTCCGTTGGTGAGTTCAATCCTTCCTTTGTTGGTGACTTCGACAGAAGAGTTGTCCCCCATCAAAATAGGAGGACATTTGCATGCATACAATGAAGAATATAATACTTTTGATGCATCCATATGATGTGATGTTTCTGAATCTACGATCCAGGCCTCGGGAGAGGTGTTGATGGCAATCACGGCATGGCTAGAATTGCTTTTCTTGGAATTCGGATCTTCTGGCCTCTTCTTCTTGGCACCCTCGGGGATACAATCTCCAATGTTGTTTTGTTGAATTATTTGAGACAACAGATATATTTGTTTTTTCATGCATGCATATTTCGAATGGAATCCTTTGTGACAGTACGTGCATTTCTCCCCCTTTCTTCCCATTTCCCCTTTGGATCCGGAGGCATCGGTGAAGGGTTTTGTGTACCCTTCCTTCTTCGTATGTGCATGAGATTTTCGTTTATATTTATCTTTAGATTTCTGATATTTTTGGATTCCATCATGCATAGTGAGTGCATGCTCCCTTGGGCCTTTGATTGTTCCCATGTTGATGAGCTTGGTTTGCTCTTATGTCAGGGATTCGATAAAGTCCTCAAGAGAAGGCATCTTCCAGGTGGCTCTGGAGGCGAATCTGACAGTATGGAATGTGGATACAAATGTAGAGAATTAAGTACCAAGCTTCGAGATAATGGTGAGAGCCATTTGTTTCTCCTCCTTCAATTTATCAACCCCGCAAGCTTTGAGTTGCGACAGTAAATCCTTGAATTTTGTAAAGAAATATTGGATATTGTCGAAGCTTTTTGGATCCAATGTGAGCAGCTCCACCTCCATCATGTGTCCCCTCATCTCATATTGTTTTCCAAAGAGCCCTTCCAAGGTGGTCCAGGTTTCATTGGGATTCTTACAGAAAGATATATGAAAAAGGAGATCGGGAGAAATAAAACTGCAAATTGTTCCAAGTGTCTCATGTTGGAAAATGTTTAACATGCAACATATGCTTGTCATTGATGGCAAGTATAGCAATGAAGATGGCACGAGTACAGGAAGAATGTAACAGACAGGCACCAGAAGAGATAGTGCAGAGGATGTTTGGCATGTTTCACAGGCAGCGTATGCTTGTCATTGATGGCAAGTACAGCAGTGATGATGGCTTGAGTTCAGCAGCGATGATCAACAACGCGGGATATTCAGGAAGATAAGTCCAGGAAGATCGAATGATCGAAGGAAACACTAGCAAGTACAACAGCGAAGATGGCAGGATCAGAATGTTCATCGATGGACAAACAGGAACAACGTAGGCTCAGGAGGAATTAGTGCAGAGTCAAAATTCTTCCAAGTAAGAAGGATGTGTCAACTTGGAGGAGAAGTGTCACTGATCGTTGGATCCCATTCAAAATTCCCGACAGCATGAGGGCCGTCAGATCTAAATAAAAACAAGAAGAGCGCAGGCTAAAGAGAAGGATAGATCTCAGGCGTTAGATCTGAGCGTAGGATCCGACCACCGTTGGATCTAGGAGAACCTGCAAGTTCTTTAAAGTGCAAGGAGAAAATGGGCTCACAAAATCCCGAGAGGATAGGAGCCATCCATCTGAAGAGGACAGGTGCCAGAGATTGGTGATCTCACGAACTCGGGAGTTCGCAAGGTGAACACCCAAGTAATTGATGTTCAAAGTCGTGAGGCGCAAGGACGCGAGGCGGCGAAGTGACGAGAATATCAAGACCGTCCATCTGGGAAGGACGCATGGTAGAGATCGGAGAGATCTCGCGAACTCGGGGTTTGCAGGATAAAGGCCCAAGTATTGGGTGTTCAAAGTCATGAGGCACGAGGACGCGAGGTGGTGAAGTGGCGAGAGATTTATAGCCGTCCATCTGGGGGGACAGGTGGCGAGAGATCGAGAGCTCTCGCGAACTCAGGAGTTCGCAGGTTGAGAGTCCAAACATTGGGTACTCCAAATCGCGAGGTCGCGAGGTAGAGAGAGAAGGACAGCCATCGGATCTGGTTCATAGGAGGACCGTTGGATCTGCGCAGGGGATCACACGTGGAGAGATCGCGATTTAATCAAGGACCGTTGGATCAAGAGGACACATGGCGAATTATCAGAGCACCATAAAGCTTCATCTCGGAGTTTCGTGACTCACGACTTGGAAAGGTAAGAAACATAACCACTAAACTCGTGAGATGCGAGATCACGATAAGATCCTGACCGTCAATACATCAAAATATGTGGACCGTTGATCTGAGCTCCATCTCGGAGTCTCGCCTATCGCGACTTGGAGTAACGAAATCTCCAACGAAGGAACAGCGAGATGCGAGATCACGATGAGATCAGGACCGTTGTTTCACCAAGATCATGAACCATCGATCAGGGTCGATGAAGATCAAGACTTGGACTGTCTCAGAGAAGATGAAGAGTCTTAAACTGCCAGAGAGACTGAGGAATCTCAGTATAACATACAGTGATGCTGGACACGTGGGGCGAACCACCAGAGAAGTTGAAGAGTCACAATGATAATCAGACAGAGCACTCGAGAGGTGGAGGATAACAGTGCAGAGTCAGCATGCAGAGGCATTGCGAACACTGCATGCACAAGATGCACAGAAGATATAAATACACGGTACAAAAAAGAGATGGGGTTGTTGTTGCTGTTGGAGGTTGTTGTGAGTGTTGTTGGTAAAGGTGATTTAGGTATGAAGAAGCAGGAGAGTGCAGCAGTTGAATAGCATAGAAGAGGAACTGTGCAGAGAATGGAGATGGCACACAGAGCATAAAAAGCAGAAGACCAGACAGCGCAAGTGATGTGAGCAGAAAGGCAATGAGGCAGACAGAGCAACGAAATGCAGCAGAACAATGATAAGTCAGGTAAGCCATTGTTGAACATTATATCACTGTAATAAGTTTCAGAAGCAAAGATTTATACTTCAGGGTGGTTGGGAGGTGCTAGGGAGGACTATTGTCCTCAGAGGTTCAAGTGGGTGCTTGAACACAGGGAGTTGGTGCTTCCTTCTAGTTGGTGCTAGAGAAACCAGGGAGTTGGTGCTTCCTTCTAGTTGGTGCTAGAAA
>ML793407.1:550474-582631 GCA_009831015.1 Picea engelmannii
TAGGAATGGTAGGAAGATATCAGGCTGCTCCTAAACAGAGTCATTTGCAAGCTGTCAAAAGGATATTCAGGTACTTAAAAGAAACAATGACTTATGGTCTGTGGTATCCCAGAAATCAAAGTCTTCAGTTGACTACTTATTCAAATGTAGATTGGGCAAATTGTGTTGATGAGAGAAAAAGCACCAGTGGAGGAGCGTTATTCTTGGGTAACTCCTTAGTAGCCTGGCTTAGTAAAAATAAAGGTTCCATCTCTCTATCAACCACAAAGGCAGAGTACATTGTTGTTGCTACCTGTTGCACACAGGTATTATGGATGATTCAGACACTTGCAGACTTAGAGGTAAAATATACTGCACCGATCCCAATTCATTGTGATAACACAAGTGCCATTAGTGTGTCTAAAAATCCTGTCCTCCACTCCAAGACAAAACATATTCCCATAAAATATCATTTTCTGAGAGAGCAGGTCACCAATCAGATTGTTCAGGTCCATTACATTCCCACTACAGAACAGATTGCAGACATCTTTACTAAGCCCCTTGCCAAGACACCGTTTGAATATCTTAGACAGAAGTTGGGTGTCATTTTGTTTCACACCTAAAAGAGTCCATCTTGTTAGGGGGGGATTTGTATTGTTTGAATATCTGATACCTCCTAAAATAAAATAAAAAATACTACAACAGCTCAGGGGGAGCATGTTTTCTTTGACATTGATGTCAAAGGGGGAGAAAAGAATCTGGGTGCCTTTGTTCCCATCAATGCCAAAGGGGGAGATTTTTGGAAAATGTTTAACATACAACATATGTTTTTCATTGATGGCAAGTATAGCAATGAAGATGGCACGAGTACAGGAAGAATGTAACAGACAGGCACCAGAAGAGATAGTGCAGAGGATGTTTGGCATGTTTCACAGGCAGCATATGTTTGTCATTGATGGCAAGTACAGCAGTGATGATGGCTTGAGTTCAGCAGCGATGATCAGCAACGCAGGATATTCAGGAAGATAAGTCCAGGAAGATCGAATGATCGAAGGAAATGCTAGCAAGTACAACATTGAAGATGGCAGGATCAGAATGTGCATCGATGTACAAATAGGAACAACATAGGCTCAGGAGGAATTAGTGCAGAGTCAAAATTATTCCAAGTAAGAAGGATGTGTAAACTTGGAGGAGAAGCGTCGTTGATCATTGGATCCCATTCAAAATTCCTGACAGCATGAGGGTCGTCAGATCTGAATAAAAACAAGAAGAGCGTGTGCTGAAGAGAAGGATAGATCTCAGACGTTAGATCTAAGCGCAGGATCTGACCACCGTTGGATCGAGGAGATCCTGCAAGTTATTTAAAGTGCAAGGAGAAAATGGGCTCACAAAATCCCGAGAGGACAGGAGTCGTCCATCTGAAGAGGACAGGTGGAAGAGATCGGTGATCTTGCGAACTCGGGAGTTCGCAGGGTGAACACCCAAGTAATTGATGTTCAAAGTCGCGAGGCGCGAGGACGTGAGGCGGCGAAGTGACGAGAAGATTAGGACCATCCATCTAGGAAGGACGCGTGGCAGAGATCGGAGAGATCTCGCGAACTCAAGGTTCACAGGATAAAGGCCCAATTATTGGGTGTTCAAAGTTGCGAGGCACGAGGACGCGAGGCAGTGAAGTGGTGAGAGATTTATAGCCGTCCATCTGGGGGGACAGGTGGCGAGAGATCGAGAGATCTCACAAACTCGGGAGTTCGCAGGTTGAGAGTCCAAACATTGGGTACTCCAAATCGTGAGGTTGCGAGGTAGCGAGAGAAGGACAGTCGTCGGATCCGGTTCACAGGAGGACCGTTGGATCTGCACAGGGGATCACACGTGGCGAGATCGTGATTTAATCAAGGATCATTGGATCAAGAGGACGCGTGGCGAATGATCAGAGCACCATAAAGCTTCATCTCAGAGTTTTGCGACTCACGACTTGGAAAGGTAAGAAACATAACCATCAAACTCGCGAGATGCGAGATCATGATAAGATCCTGACCGTCAATACATCAAAAGATGTGGACCGTTGATCTGAGCTCCATCTCGGAGTCTCGCCTATCGCGACTTGGAGTAACGAAATCTCCAACGAAGGAATAGTGAGATGCGAGATCACGATGAGATCAAGACCGTTGATTCACCAAGATCATGAACAATCGATCAGGGTTGATGAAGATCAAGAGTTCGACTGTCTCAGAGAAGACGAAGAGTCTTAAACTGCCAGAGATACTGAGGAATCTCAGTATAACATACAGTGATGCTGGACACGCGGGGCGAACCACCAGAGAAGCTGAAGAGTCACGATGATAATCAGACAGAGCAATCGAGAGGTGGAGGATAACAGTGCAGAGTTAGCATGCAGAGGCATTGTGAACACTGCATGCACAAGGTGCACATAAGCTATAAATACACGGTATAGAAAAGATATGGGGTTGTTGTTGTTGTTGGAGGTTGTTGTGAGTGTTGTTGGTAAAGGTGATTCAGGTGTGAAGAAGCAGGAGAGTGCAGCAACTGAATAGCACAGAAGAGGAACTGTGCAGAGAATGGAGATGGCACACAGAGCATAAAAAGAAGAAGACCAGACAGTGCAAGTGATGTGAGCAGAAAGGCAATGAGGCAGACAGAGCAACAAAATGCAGCAGAACAGTGATAAGTCGGGTAAGCCATTGTTGAAAATTATATCATTTTAATAAGTTTCAGAAGCAAAGATTTATACTTCAGGGTGGTTGGGAGGTTCTAGGGAGGACTATTGTCCTCAGAGGTTCAAGTGGGTGCTTGAACACAGGGAGTTGGTGCTTCCTTCTAGTTGGTGTTAGAGAAACCAGGGAGTTGGTGCTTCCTTCTAGTTGGTGCTAGAAAAACCAGGGAGTTGGTGCTTCCTTCTAGACTAAGCTAGTGGGTGCTAGAGAAAACAGAGAGTTGGTGCTCTCAGCAAGTTGCAGCTTGCTAAACAGAGGTTGTAGCCTCATTATGAGTTGGTGCTCATATGTATGATAATGTAAAGATTGTAACCATTACTTATCATATAAAGAAAAAGAGGTTTTTACCCTGTATGGGTTTCCTCAGGAAATATCTGTCTCTGTGTTTCTCATATATGTGACTGATGTTGAATGTGCCACTGTTTATTTCCCTGCATTATTGTGATCATCATTTAGTGTCTCAGCAACGAGTTTAAAAGAAGCATAAATTGTTTAAGAATGGTAACAATTGATTCACCCCCCCCCTCTTAGTTGTCCAACATCTCATCCATGTGATTTAAGTACTTGGATTTTTCTATGGCCGATGTCGGTTATGTATCTGTATTCAAGGTTAACCTGTACAACCCTCTGGTTTGGATATGTATGGCTATTTTCTCCTTCCATGCAAAATAGTTGTAAGGTGTAAGAATGAATTCTTTTTGGAAATCCATCTTTCCGTTGTCTTCAATCTTTTGTACCTATGAAAAATTTTGGTGTAGATTTTGTTTAGAAGTTCGTCGGCTCTGATACCACGTAAATGTGTTGACTCTACACATAATAGATCTATCTAAAAAATAATACACACATTTGCAGAGAGAAATTGAGAAAGAAGAAGAAGGAGAGAAAGAATGAAAGAATTATCATTAACCGTTGTGAATAATGAATAATTTACACATCATATACTTGGTATAACTCAATGAGTGTGCACTGGAGGAGAAACAATGCATCATATTGGTGGTCTAGAGTGATCTGAACAAACACCAACAATTACGGGAGTGAACTGCCACCTAGTCTAGTCTCTCGGGAAGTTACGAGAGTGAACTGCCACCTAGTCTAGTCTCTCAGGCAATTACGGGAGTGAACTGCCACCTAGTTGAGTTAACTAGTCAACTAGTCTTCAATTAACTAACTAAACATAGAGTAGTGAGGAGTTAACTCGGGGAATCAAGGGTAATGTTCCATTCTGGTGAAAATCCCAAGGGAAGTGCGCATTAGTTGGTGATGATCCCAATGTTGCATGGTAACAAAAGCAATGCAACATCTAAAATCAACTAGTCAAACTGAAGTGTCAACTGAAAGAGAATATTCTTCAAGTGGAATATTCTCTCCTAAAATATAGGAGACTGGATTATGACTAATAAACAAGGAAAAACCTTAGGAAAAATAAATCATAGGTGTGTGTGAAGTAACTCCAACANNNNCCCCCCCCCACTTAACATCACTATGGTGAAAATAAAGAATGGGTCCCGATAACAAAGCCATGTTAGGTACCCAAATACAAAATATACACTAAAATAAAGTGATGAAAGGGGGAAACCCTCATGGGAAAAACCCCCCCTTAAGGTACAATGTATGAAAAAAAGAACTACGGTTGCTAGGAAACTATGTCCTTCACTCCAAGACGACTTCGCAGAGAATGGAACTTCTGCTCAGTGAAGGTATTGGTGAATATGTATGTCGTCTGTTCTGCCAAAGGACAAAACTATAGGTCGATGATCCCCTCCTGTACTAAGTCTCATATGTAGTGCATGTGGTTCTCGATGTGCTTCGTCCACTGCCTCTAAATTGGATCTCTGCAGAAATTCAGAGTGCTCTAGTTGTCACACCAGATGATGATCAGTCGATGAAACTGAATGCCCAACTCAGTGATAAAATGTTGTAGCCACATAGCCTGAATGGTTATGTTAACTACCCCTCTATACTCTGCCTCGGTTGAAGATAGAGCAATGGTAGCTTGGTTCTTTCTCGACCAAAAAATAGGCTTGGAACCAAGACTGAGTGAGTAACCAAATGTGGACCTGCGATTAGCGTTATCACCAGCCCAGTCAGAATTAGTAAAATCGATGAGATATAATGTAGAGTATGTTGCATAATGAATCTCAAAGGTGATGGTGCCCTGTATGTATCAAAGGATATGATTTGCATCCTTCCAATGTAGCTCATGCGGCTCCTGCATGAACCTAGAAACTACACCAACTGCATATGAGAGGTCTGGTCTGGAGTGTGTGAGATATAACAAGATCCCCACTAGTTGTTTGTACAGTGTGTTATCAACCAGTGGAGTCTCCCCGCCATCATCAAGTTTGACTCCTTATAGGAAAGGAGTCAGAGCAGAATTGCAATCTGTCATGTGAAATCTCTCAAGGAGATCTTGTGCATACTTGGCCTGAGACAGTTTGATGCCTGATGCATACTGACTAATCTTGATTCCAAGAAAGAAGTCTAGCGGACCCATGTCTGTCATCAAAAACCTATCATGTGGAATCCTCTTGACTACAGCAATCACTGAACTTGAGCAACCGATGATCAACAAATCATCAACATATATAACTAAGAGTAAAAGTGAATTAACCGTCCTGAACATGTAGACATTCGGGTCTGATTTACAACGTACAAAGTTCTGTGACAACAGGTAGGATTCCATCTTGGCCTACAATGCGCTTGGAGCTTGCTTAAGTCCATAAAGGGACTTCTTCAGTTGACATACCAAAGATGAGTCTTTCATAAATCCATGGGGCTGCTCCATGTAGATCTCCTCAGAGATATCACCATGAAGAAATGCATTCTTCACGTCCATCTGATGGACTTCCCATCCTTTGGTTTCCGCAATGGTAATTTCCAATCATATGGAATCCATCTTCACTACTGGAGTGAAAGTCTCATCATAGTCAATGCCATGAACCTGTTGAAAGCCTTTGGCGATAATCCTGGCTTTGTATCTGTTGATCTATCCATCCGTTGTTCTCTTAGTTTTGTAGACCCATTTTCATCTGACAAGTTTCCTCGTAGAATGAAGGGGAACCAGATCCCAAGTATGGTTCTCGAGGAGGGAGTTGTACTCCTCCTACATGGAGGATTTCGAAAAGGGATTTCCAGCATCCTCACCATAAGACTGTGGATCTAAAGACTGAACCAAAAAATATGTCAGGAGGGCAATGGTTCAGTGGCAGCGAGTGAAACAGGAGGCTTGTCAAAATCAGCTCGAGTCCTCCTGGTGTCAGTTGGATCACCATCTAGTTCCCCTGCATCCTGAAGAGTAGTATGTGCCCACTTGGGCATCTTCTCTAGCTCTGCAACTGCATCTAGATTCTTTGACTCTGCATCTGACTATATTAACTCTGAATATTAATCATCTGAGTCCACTAAATCAGAACACTCGTTTGAGGAAGATTTGGTTTGTGCATGCTCATCATCTTGGACAGGTGGAAGAATGAAGGTGTTTGCATGTGGTTGTTGAGGTGCATGCGAGACACTTTCCTCTAATTGGACACTTCACTCAATGATGAGTCGATCCAAGGAAAGATCAATAAACCTATATCCCTTCACACCGTCAAAGTAGCCAACAAAAATGCACTCAGTGTTGTATGGATCAAGTGCCTTCCTCTTTTCAAAGGAAATCTGGGCCCGTGCACCTGAACCAAAAATGCGAAAGTGGGTCACTTTTGGTTTGAGGCCGCTCCAAGCCTAATAGGGGGTCTTATCCTTGACAAATATATGGGGAAATCCATTTTGGATGTATGTTGAACAATTAAGTGCTTTGACCCATAGTCTTTGTGGTAGTGACTTTGCATGCAGCATGCAAGATGCCATCTCCTTTAGAGATCTGTTTTTCCACTCAACAACTCTGTTTTGTTGCAGAGTATAGGGAACTGTGTGCTGCAAATGAATCCCTGCCTCATGGCAAAGATTGTGGATGTCATGATTCACATATTCTCCCTCATTATCAGTTCAAAGGACTTTGATATTCTTTCTAGACTGTGTCTCAACCAGGGATTTGAAATCTTTGAGGTGTTGAAAGACCTCATATTTTTGCCTGGGAAAGTAGATCCATGTAAAACGTGAGAAATCATCAACAAAAATGAGAACAAACCTCGCTTTGTTGATGGATGGATGAGGAAAAGGACCCATAACGTCACTATAGATCAGATCTAAAGGTGCAGAAGCTCTCTGAGACTTTCCTTTGTCGAATTTCTCTTGAGGGTGTTTTCCGAGAACACATCCCTCACATACTCCCTTGTATAAATGGATGTCTGGTAGACCATCAACCAATCTGTGCTTGCTAAGTTGTTGCATGTATCTAAAATTCAAATGTCCAAACCTTTCATACCATATCCTACTACTTTCATCAACATGAGTAACCAATAAAGTAGAATCGGGTTCAATGAATTCAGAAAAGTTATACAATCTAGACTAATGGTTTACCTCACCGATAGCAACCCTGGAGTTGGTTTGCATGTTATGGATGTCCACAAAATTTGGTGTGAATATGAATTTCTTTCCGGTGCCGAAATTTGTGATCTGGATTTTATGAGAAAAACGAAATGACTACAAATTATTAACAGGTGCTTAACACAAAATAATAGAGATACAATCAAACTGGTTTTCTATTCAACAAGGAAATAAGTTGAAACTGTAAAATGCAGCGGAAACAAGCTTGCTGGAATGGTGGCGGCTTATCTCTGAGAAGAGATGTGACGGTTGCACTCATTCGCAAAAAGATCATTACAATGAGGTTGTGAAGGCCTTTTTATAATAAACAGGAATTCCAAATACCCTAGACATCCAAAAACCTAACCCTAGGAGATGAAGCGCCAAAAGTCATGTGGGCCCCATCTGGGTAAGTTAGTACATCAACTTCCCGGGGTCATAACTTTTGCATACGATCTTTGTTTTAGGCGTATGATATCCCGTTGGAAAGGTATCATCGAGGAGATTCATTTTTGGGCCTCAATCATGCCTTAAGCTATCATTGAGAATATCTATACCGAAAAACCTTCATTTAGGCCCTCCAAATTGCCCCAAAAGTTAAAACTGCTAAAACTAGTAAATTGCCAGAAAACTGTTTTGAGCCAGTTGGAAAAGGTGGGTGGCCACCGATATCCACATGGATCAATCCTCCCTCCTTAGGAAGAAATGGAATTCATTTCATTTAGTTTCCCCATCAAATGAATAAATGTTTGTTGAATTTGGCCCCGGGTGAGCCACTTGCCTTCGTGCAGGAGTTGCCATTCTTTGACGACTCGATAAAGCTGGATCCTTTGCTGTCGAGTGCCCATGATCTGCGTGTCCACAATATGATCACTGGATGCATGTTGTATGTAGAAGGGGTTTAGCTATGTTTGTGTCATTTATTCTACTACATTTGAGGTATCCAATAATGGTGGGAAATAAGGGCGAAGGAGATCCACGTTGAACACTAGGTGCAGGCCAAGGAAAGGAGGAATGTTGAGCTCAAAAGAATTATCCCCCACGGCCTTGGTAATGGTGTACGGCCCATAACGGAGTGGGCGAAGCTTCCGATGGGGTCTTGTAAGGCGTTCTTTCTGCAAGTGGAAGTTTGCAACCAAACTTGGATTTTGTCAATTTGGTGTCCAGCAGTGACCAGAGGCTTGACCAAAATTTGCTGAGAAATCGACTATCCCAATCTGAGACAATGGTTTGTGGGATTCCAAAATGTACCCAAAATCATTCAAAGAATATCTTGGCAGTGGCCTCTGTTGTGATGTTCTTCTTGTAGGAAACCAGAATCGTCATCTTAGAAAAGCGATCAACAACCACGAAAACACAGTCATTTCCCCCCTTGGTGGAAGGGAGGCCCAACATGTAGTCCATTGAGATGAATTCCCATGGCCTGTAAGGAGTAGGAAGAGGGGTGTACAGGCCCTATTTATTAGTGGTATGTTTGGCAATAGAACAGTTAGTGGAGGAAATGATATACTTGTTGACCTCATGTCGAAGTTTTGGCCAGTAGAAATGTTTAAGTAGCATCGCCATTGTCTTTTTTTATGCTGAAGTGTCCTGCCACCCGACTGTAGTGGGCTTCCCAGATCAACTTCGCTCGCTCACTTGATGGAACACAGATATGGCCCAGACAACACAACAACCCATCCTAAAGATGGAAATTATCGACAACTGAATTTTCACCCAACATTTGGTAGGTGGTGACGAAGTCTGGATCTATCTCATAGAGTTGGGGCCATCTAGAGGTCTCATGGCCGCAAGATTCTAGCACCGTGGTGAGTGACGTGACTGGCGGTCTACTGAGGCAATCAGTGACGCGGTTGGTGCTTCCTATTTTATACTTGATGTTGAGGTGGAATTGTTGCAAGTATGTGGAACACTTTTGATGGAGATCATTCTGCAATTTTCCTTGTGTCTGCATGAACTGCAGTGGCTTATGATCAGTGTGGATGATTGTCTCCTTCCCAAGAATGTAATGTATCCACTAGCGTCAGGATTGCACAATGGAGTACATTTCTTTGTCATAAGTAGGGTACTTACAGATAGCATCTGACAGTGTCTCACTATGATAGGCCACTGGGTGGCCGTGCTGAGTGAGAACGGTGCCCACCACATAGTCTGAAGCATCTGTCTCGATCTCAAAGGGTTTTTGCAGGTCTCATAGTGAAAGTATTATGGTTGAGCACAAGCGCTTCCTCAAATTATCGAATGATTTTTGTTGGGACTAGCTCAATGTAAATTTATCCTTACCACCACCCCTATTTTTTTGGCTGAGGGCCCATGCAATATGGGAGAATCCCAACATGAACCTGCAGTAGAAATTGGAAATGCCCAAGAAGCTCCAAAGCTCAATGAGTGTGGTTGGGGCTGGCCAGCCACGGATGACTTGGATCTTGGTTGGATCCACATGTATGCCATGCTGAATAATTATGTAGCCCAGGTTATGGACCCTGTCCATGCCGAAGGAGCATTTTTCCAAGTTGGCATATAGCTTGTGTTGCCACAGGGTGTGCAAAACCTTTTAATTATGTTGCAAGTGTTCGGCCGAAGTCTTGTTGTAAATGAGAATGTCATCCAGATACACCACTACAAAAGTATTGGTGGATGGTCGCAAGATATTTTCCATCATCCTCATGAAAGTGATTGGAGCATTTCTCAAACCAAAGGGCATGACCAACCATTCAAAAAGGCCTTCCTTTGACTTGAAGGTAGTTTTCCATAAATCTATTTGTTCTATCGGGACCTGGTGGTAGCCAGACTTTAGATCAATCTTACTAAAGTATTTGGCCCCCATGAGTTGATCAAGGAGGTCCTCGATTCGGGGAATCAAATATCAGTTTCTAACTGTCATTTTATTCAGAGCCCGGTAATCAATGCAGAGTCACTAGGTTCCATATTTCTTATGTACCAGCACGATTGGGCTCCCACAAGGTGATGAGATGGGATGGATGTGCCCCTTGTAGAGTAGTTCTTGGACCTATCGCTTGGTCTCCTCATTCTCTAATAGAGAGAAGTGATAGACTGGCCCATTGGGCAGTGATGCGTCGGGGGTCAGATTGATTGTGGTGTTTGACCTGGCAATGCAGAGGTACCCTGGTAGGTGAGGAGAAAATATCTAATGATTCTTCCATGACCTTATCTACTTACTTCTATTGTGTGGAGAGGTCAGTCGTAGAGACCCTGTATGTGGTTGTGATCTTTCACTTATTCTGAGAGTGAATCATGAAGAAGACAAACTTCCCCATCTGAGAGATGACCTTCTTGCATTTCTTAGCAGAGATCAAGGAAATAACACTAGGTGGGACTGCCTCGGGTATCCTATACAATTTCCTGTTCAAAGTAATAATAACACTACGAGGCCTAGACTCATATACAGCATGACGTTTCCATAAATAAGGTTTTCCCAAAAGACATCACAAACTTCGAGATGAGAAACATCACACAATACCTCATCTTTCAAGGGCTTGATGTCGTACGACAGTCGGCACTGTTGGTTGACGTGTAGATTGCTTCCTTGGCGGAGCCATCCAATGGTATAGGGTTGTGGGTGTGGCATTGTCAGTAGGTCCAGCTACTTGACGACCTCTGATGAGATGTGGTTCTTTTGTCTAACACTATCAACAACGAAGTGCAACGAGGTGCCTTTTACCCACATCTTTGAATGGAAGAGGCGTTCTCCTTCTTCTGGCTCGTCTAGTTCACCAAGGTGGATCTTGGTGGTAGCAACGGTGGCACTGGGTTCTGTGTCAATGATCTGTCTTCCCATTTCTAGTTCTGGATTAGAGTCAGAACCCGCATCTAATTTAGAGGCTTTCACTTCGGCCACCAATGACTGCTTTGAGCAACAGTCAGCAGTGTAATGCCAAGGGCTCTTATGTAAGTCGCACCACTTCCGGTATCTTTCTTTGTCTTTTCGGTGTCCTTATTTGCTTGTGGCTTGGACTGGTTGTCCTGATACTGTCCATATTTGATCCATCCTTTGCTCTGTGGGTTAGGTCCACCCTTTCCATGCTTTTGTTGTGAGGGGTTCCCAGGCCCAAATTGCCGCGTCTTTTGTTTGAGCTTCTGCTCGATTTTGACAGCATATCGGTAGATCGTGCCCAAGTATGAGATGTCTGGAATTCCATTTCATTATGGATGTATCTATGTAGAGGGACGTGATACTTGAGCACCAAATTTTTCTTTGAATCTTTGATACCCAGCTTGGTGCACAAGGTGTGGAAGATATTTGTGAAATCTGGCACTGCTTGGTCTCTTTCTTGCCGTAGTGTGGTCCATTTGGTATACAAGTCGTAATAACTTTCAACGAGGTAGTATTGTTCCTTAGTAGAATCCCTGAAGGATTCCCAAGTGGCCATGACTGTAAATAATGAGGATTCCTCTGTTTCCTTTTGCTCACATAAAGTTTCCCACCAATCTTTGACATGGGGAACGGCTTTGAGGAGCGCAAAAGTAATCTTTTCTCTATTCGAAAAGTTATGGACAGAAAAATACCCTTCTAGTAGGTTCAACCACTTGTCTACATCATTTGCGTCTATCTGACCTTCAAATATAGGAATTTCAAATTTTATTTGTACCTTGAATTGGGCAGCACCTCCGCTCGAAGAAGATGCGTCGCCTATTGGTAACCGTCAAAGGATTTGCGCAAAACTATCCATCATCTCGTTCCTTTGTTGCATGAGGGATTCCTCAATCAATAGTTTGAAAGGATCTCTTGTCCCACCATCTTTCTTTTCTCTTGCAATGAGATGTCTCTTGGGCGTGCGAGAGATTTTGTCCTCAAGAGAAACAACCTTGAGACCCAACTCTTTGTACTCCGACCTCATTGGGGATATGCATTAAGACGACAAGGAGAACCCCACTCTGATACCACTGATCCAAATTTTATGAGCATAACAAAATGACTACAGATTATTAACAGGTGCTTAACACAAAATAACAGAGATACAGTAAAACCGGTTTTCTATTCAATAAGGAAATAAGTTGAAATGGTAAAATGCAACGGAAACAAGCTTGTTGGAATGGTGGCGGCTTATCTCTGAGAAGAGATGTGACAGTTGCGCTCATTCACAAGAATATCATTACAATGAGGCTCTAAAGGCCTTTTTACAATAAACAGGAATGCCAAAAACCCTAGACATCCAAAAACCTAACCCTAGGACATGAAGCGCCAAAAGGCATGTGGGCCCTGTCTAGGTAAGTTAGTACATCAACTTCTCGGGGTCGTGACTTTTGCATACGATCTTTGTTTTAGGCGTATGATATCCCGTTGGAAATGTATCTTCGAGAAGATTCATTTTGGGGGCACAATCATGCCTTTTTAAATAATTGAGAAGCTCGATCCCGAAAAACCTTCATTTAGGCCCTCAAAATGGACAGGGAAGTTAAAACTGCTAAAAATATTAAATTGCCAAAATTGTCAGAAAACTTTTTTGAGCCAGTTGAAAAAGGTGGGTGGCCACCAATATGCACTTGGATCAATCCTCCCTCCTTAGGAATAAATGGTCTCCATTGCGTTGATTTCCCCCATTAGATGAGGAAATTTCTGTTGAATTTGGCCCCAGATGAGCCACTTGCCTTGGTGCAGGAGTTGCCCTGCTTTGACAACTCGATAAAGATGGATCCTTTGTTGTCAAGTGCCCTTGATTTGTGTGTCAAAAATATGATCATTGGATGCCTATTGTATGCAGTCGGGGTTGATCTATGTTGGTGTCAGTTGTTCTGCTACATCTGAGGTGTCCAATAATGGTGGGAAATAAGGGCGAAGGAGATCCACGTTGAACACTGGGTACAGTCCAAGGAAAGGAGGAATGTTGAGCTCAAAATAATTATCCCCCACAGCCTTGGTGATGGTTTATGGCCCATAACAGAGTGGGTGAAGCTTCTTATGGGGTCTTGTAAGGCGTTCTTTATGCAAGTGCAACCAAACTTTGTCGCCCACCTTAAACTTATGTGGCACCTGATGTTGATCATGGCGTTGCATGTACTTGTCATTGGACTTATGTAGGATATCCTGAACCTGTTGGTAGATGTTTTGGATCCGATCAATGAACTGGGTGGCTTTTTCAGCTTCAGTTGGAGTAGGATATGAGTCGGTCGAGGTGACTGCAAGGGGAAGTGCAACATTTAGGGGACCCAATGGTTGGAATCCTAACCCCACCTGAAAGGGGTTATGGTTGGTTGAGCTATGAAGGGCTTAATTGTATCTATGTTGGACATAGGGAAGGCTCTCATCCCTTGTGTGAGGATTCTTTGAATTATACATGCGAAGGATATGCACAATCATTTGATTTATGACCTTGGTTTAGCCATCTTTCTGGGGGTGGAAGGTCATGGATTTGGTGAGCTTGGTGTCCAGCAGTGACTAGAGGCTCAACCAGAATGTGCTGAGAAATCGATTGTCCCGATCTAAGACAATGGTTTGTGGAATTCCAAAATGTACCCAGACTCGTTCAAAGAAGATCTTGGCAGTAGCCTCTACTATGATGTTCTTCTTGAAGGCAACCAGAATCACCATCTTAGAAAAGCGATCAACAACCACAAAAACACAATCATTTCCCTACTTGGTGGATGGGATGTCCGACATGTAGTCCATTGAGATGGATTCCCATGGCCTGTCAGGAATAGAAGAGGGGTGTACATGCCCTGTTTCTTAGTGGTCAGTTTGGCAATAGCGCAGGAAGTCCAGGACCTGATATACTTGTTGACCTCATGTCGAAGTTTTGTCCAGTAGAAATGTTTATGTAGAATTGCCATTGTCTTTTCGACGTCAAAGTGTCCTGCCACTCGACTGTAGTGGTCTTCCCAGATCATCTTCACTCATTGAATTGATGGAACACGGATATGGTCCAGACAACACAACAACCCATCCTGAAGATGGAAATTATTGACAACTGCATTTGAACAAAAAATTTGGTAGGTGGTGGCGAAGTCTAGATCTATCTCATAGAGTTGGGGCCATCTACAGGTCTCATGGTCGCAAGAGTCTAGCACCGTGGTGAATGACTCGACTGGCGGTCTGCTAAGGCAATCAACGACGTGATTGGCTCTTCCTATTTTATACTTGATATTGAGGTGGAATTGTTGCAAGTATGTGGACCACTTTTGATGGTGATCATTCTGCAGATTTCCTTGTGTCTGCATGAACTGCAGTGGCTTATGATCAGTGTCGATGATTTCCTACTTCCCAAGAATGTAATGTCTCCACTAGCAGCAGGCTTGCACAATGGAGTACATTTATTTTTCATAAGTAGGGTACTTACGAACAACATCTGATAGTGTCTCACTATGATAGTCCATGGGGTGGCTGTGTTGAGTGAGAACGACACCCACTGCATAGTCTGAAGCATATGTCTTGATCTCAAAGGGTTGCTACAGGTCTTGCAGTAAATGTACTGGGGTTGAGCACAAGCGCTTCTTCAAATCATGGAACGCTTGTTGTTGGGACCGGTCCCACGCAAATTTATCCTTACCACCACCCATGGTTATTTGATTGAGGGCCCATGCAATATGAGAGAATCCCAACACAAACCTGCGGTAGGAATTGGCAAGGCATAAGAAGCTCTGAAGCTCAATGAGTGTGGTTGCGGCTGGCCAGTCATGGATGAATTGGATCTTGGTTGGATCCACATGTACGCCATGTTGATCAATGATGTTTCCCAGGTAATGGACCCTGTCCATGCCGAAGGAGCATTTTTTCAAGTTGGCATATAGCTTGTGTTGCCATAGAGTGTGCAGAACCTATTGAATACATTGCAACTGTTCGGCCCAAGTCTTGATGTAAATGAGAATGTCATCCAGATACACCACTACAAAAGTATTTGTGAATGGTCATAGGATATTTTCCATCATCCTCATGAAAGTGGCTGGAGAATTTTTCAAACCAAAGGGCATGACCAACCATTCAAAAAGGCCTTCCTTTGAATTGAAGGTGGTTTTCCATACATTTTTTTGTTCTATCGGGACCTGGTGGTAGCCAGACTTCAGATCAATATTACTAAAGTATTTTTCCCCCGTGAGTTGATCAAGGAGGTCGTCGATTTGGGGAATCGAGTACCGGTTTCTGACTGTGATTTTATCCAGAGATCGGTAATCAATGCAGAGTCACCAAGTTGCATCTTTATTTTGTACCATCACAATTGGGCTCCCGCAAGGTGATGAGATGGGGTGGATGTGCCCCTTGTAGAACAGTTCTTGGATCTATCACTTGATCTCCTCATTCTCTAATAGAGAGAAGCGATAGACTAGCCCATTGGGTAGCAGTGCGTCGAGGGTCAGATCGATGGGGTGCTTGACCTAGAAATGCAGAGGTACCTCAGTAGGTGAGGAGAAGATATCTGAGTATTCTTCCATGAACTTATCTACTTGATTCTACTGTGTGGAGAGGTTGGTCGCAGAGACCCTGGATGTGGTTGTGATCATTCATTTATTCTGAGAGTGAATCACTAAGAAGACAAAATTCCTCATCTAAGAGATGACCTTCCTGCATTTCTTAGCAAAGATCAAGGAAATAAAACTAGGTGGGACTGCCTCGGGTATCCTATACAATATCCTGTTCAAAGTAATAATAACACTATGAGGCCTAGACTCATATACGGCATGATGTTTCCATAAATAAGGTTGGCCCAAAAGAACATCACAAACTTCGAGAGGAGCAACATCACACAAAACCTCATCTTTGAAGGGCTTGATATTGTATGACAGTTGGCACTGTTGGTTGACACAGACATCGCTTCCTTGTTGAAGCCATCCAATGGTGTAGGGTTGTGGGTGGGGTGTTGTCGGTAGGGTCGGCTGCTTAAAAACCTCTATTGATATGAGGTTCTTCTGGCTATTGCTATCAACGATGAAGTGAAGTGGGGTGCCTTTTACCCACATCTGTGAATGGAAAAGGCGTTCTCCTTCTTCTGGCTCGTCTGGTTCACCAGACTGGAGCTTGGTGGTAGAAACGGTGGCAATGGGTTCCACGTCAATGATTCGTCTTCCACTTTCTAGTTCTGGTTTAGAGTCATAACCCACATCTGATTCAGAATCTTTCACTTCAGCCACCAACGACTGCTTTGAGTGGCAGTCAGCAGTGTTATGCCAAGGGATCTTATGGAAGTCGCACCACTTCCTGGTATATTTCTTTGTCTTTCCAGTGTCCTTATTTTCTTGTGGCTTCGACTGGTTGTCCTCATACTGTCCATCTTTTCTTTGTCCTTTGTTCTGTGGGTTGGGGCCAACCTTTCTTGGCTTTTGTTGTGTGGGGTTCCCAGACCCAAATTACCGCATCTTTTGTTTGAGCTTTTGCTCGATTTTGACGGCATATCGGTAGGTCGCGCCCAAGGATGAGATGTCAAGAAATTCCATTTCATTTTGGATGAATCTATGCAAAGCGTCGTGATTCTTGAGCACCATATGTCATTCAAAATCTTTCATACCCAGCTTGGTGCACAAGGTATGGACAATATTTGTGAAATCAGGCACTGCTTGGTCTCTTTCTTGCCGCAGTGTGGTCCATTTGGTATACAATTCATCATAACTTCTGACAGGGTAGTATTGTTCCTTAGTAGAATCCCTGAAAGATTCCCAGGTGGCCATAACTATAAATAATGAGGATTCCTCTGTTTCCTTTTGCTCGTAGAAAGTTTCCCATTAATCTTTGACATGGGGAACGACTTTGAGGAGTGCAAAAGTAATATTTTCTCTATTCGAAAAGTTATGGACAGAAAAATACCCTTCTAGGAGGTTCAACTAGTTGTCTACAGCATCTACGTCTATCTGACCTTCAAATATAGGAATATCAAAGTTTATTTGTACCTTGAAGTGGGCGGCGCCTCTGCTCGAAGAAGATATGTCGCATGTTGGTAACCGCTGAAGGATTTGCGCGAAACTATCCATCATCTCGTTCCTTTTTTGCGTGAGTGATTCCTCAATCAACAGTTTGAAATAAACTCATGTCCAGTCATATTTCTTTGCTCCTTCCATGAGAGGTCACTTGGGCGTGTGAGAGATTTGTTCCTCAAGAGAAACAAGCTCGAGACCCAACTCTTTGTAATCCGACCTCGTTGGGGACATGCATTAAGACGAAAAGGAGAAGACCGCTCTGATACTATTGATCTGGATTTTATGAGCAGAATGAAATGACTATAGATTATTAACAGGTTCTTAACACAAAATAACAAAGATACAGTAAAACTAGTTTTCTATTCAATAAGAAAATAAGCTGAAATTGTAAAATGCAGCAGAAACAAACTTGCTAGAATAGTGGCGGCTTGTCTCTGAGAAGAGATGTGACGGTTGCGCTCATTCGCAAGAAGATCATTACAATGAGGCTCTGAAGGCATTTTTACAATAAACAGGAATTCCAAAAACCCTATACATCCAAAAACCTAACCCTAGGAAATGAAGCGCCAAAAGTCATGTGGACCCCGTCTGGGTAAGTTAGTACATCAACTTCCCAAGGTCGTAACTTTTGCATACGATCTCCGTTTTAGGCGTATGATATCCCATTGGAAATGTATCATCGAGGAGATTCATTTTGGGGGCTCAATGGTGCCTTTAGCTATGATTGAGAATCTTGATCCTGAAAAACCTTCATTTAGGCCCTCAAAATGGCCCCAGAAGTTAAAACTGCTAAAAATAGCAAATTGCCAAAATTGCCAGAAAATTGTTTTGAGCCGGTTGGAAAAGGTGGGTGGCCACCGATATCCACCTGGATCAATCCTCCCTCCATAGGAAGCAATGGTATCCATTGCGTTGAGTTCCCCCATCAAAAGGAGAAATTTCTACTAAATTTGGCCCCGGGTGAGCCACTTGCCTTGGTGCAGGAGTTGCCCTGCTTTGATGACTCGATAAAGCTGGATCCTTTGTTGTCGAGTGACCTTGATCTGTGTGTCCACAATATGATCACTGGATGCATGTTTTATGTAGTCGGGGTTGAGCTATGTTGGTGTTAGTTGTTTTTCTATGTCTAAGGTGTCCAATAATGGTGGGAAATAAGGGCGAAGGAGATCCACGTTGAACACTGGGTGCAGGCCAAGGAAAGGAGGAATGTTGAGCTCAAATTCATTATCCCCCATGGCCTTGGTGATGGTGTACGACCCATAACAGAGTGGATGAATCTTCCAATGGGTTCCTATAAGGCATTCTTTCTTCAAGTGAAACCAAAATTTGTCGCCCGCCTGAAACTTATGTGGCACCCGATGTTGATCATGGCGTTGCTTGTACTTGTCATTGGACTTCTGTAGGATATCTTGAACCTGTTGGAGGATGTGTTGGATCCACTCAATGAACTGGGTGGCTTTGTCAACTTCATTTGGAGCAGGAGATGAGTCGGGCGAGGTGACCGCAAGGGGAAGTGAAACATATAGGGGACCCAATGGTTGGAATCCCAACCCCACCTAAAAGGGGTTGTGTCTGGTTGAGCTATGAAGGTCTCAGTTGTAGCTATGTTGGACATAGGGAAGTATCTCATCCCATGTGTGAGGGTTCTTTGAATTATACTTGCAAAGGATATGCACAATCATTTGATTTACGACTTTGGTTTGGCCATCTGTCTCGGGGTGGAATGTCGTGGATTTGGTGAGCTTGGTGTCTACCAATGACCAGAGGCTCGACCAGAATGTGATGAAAAATCGATTGTCCCGATATGAGACAATGGTTTGTGGGATTCCAAAATTTACCCAGACTCGTTCAAAGAAGATCTTGGCAGTGGCATCTACTGTGATGTTCTTCTTACAGGCAACCAGAATTGCCATCTTAGAAAAGCGATCAACAACCACAAAAACACAGTCATTTCCCCGCTTGGTGTATGAGAGGCCCAACATGTAGTCCATTGAGATGGATTCCCATGGCCTGTCAGGAGTGGCAAGAAGGGTGTACAGGCCATGTTTCTTAGTGGTTGTTTTGGAAATAGTGCAGGCAATGCAGGACCTAATATACTTGCTGACCTCTTGTCAAAGTTTTGGCCAGTAGAAATGTTTTTGTAGCATCGCCACTGTCTTTTCGATGCCGAAGTGTCCTGCTCACCTGACTGTAGTGGGATTCCCAGACACAACAACCCATCCTAAATATGGAAATTATCGACAACTACGCTTGCACCCAACATTTTGTAGGTGGTGGTGAAGTCTGGATATGTCTCATAGGGTTGGGGCCATCCATAGGTCTCATGGCCACAAGAGTCTAGCGCAGTTGTGAGTGACGCGACTAGCGGTCTACTGAGGTAATCAGCGACGCGATTGGTGCTTCTTGTTTTATACTTTATGTTGAGGTGGAATTGTTGCAATTATGTGGACCAATTTTGATGGCGATCATTCTGCAATTTTCCTTCTGTCTGCATGAACTGTAGTGGCTTATGATCAGTGTGGATGATTGTCTCCTTCCCAAGAATGTAATGTCTCCACTGGCAGTAGGCTTTCATAATGGAGTACATTTCATTGTCATAAGTATGGAACTTATGGACAACATCTGATAGTGTCTCACTATGATAGGCCACGGGGTGGTCGTGCTGAGTGAGAACGGCGCCTACCGCATAGTTAGAAGCATATGTATCGATCTCAAAGGGTTGTTGTGGGTCTGGTAGTGAAAGTACTGGGGTTGAGCACAAGCGTTGCTTCAAATCATCAAACGCTTGTTTCTAGGACCGTCCCCACATAAAAATTTCCTTACCACCACCCCTGGTTATTTGGCTGAGGGCCCATGCAATATGGGAGAATCCCAACACGAACCTGCGGTAGAAATTGGCAAGGCCCAAGAAGCTCTGAAGCTCAGTGAGTGTGGTTGGGGCTGGCCAGTCATGGATGACTTGGATCTTGGCTGGATCCACATGTACGCCATGTTGATAAACGATGTAGCCTAGGTAATGGACCCTGTCCATGCCGAAGGAGCATTTTTCCAAGTTGGCATATAGCTTGTGTTGCTATAGGATGTGCAGAACCTACTTAATATGTTGCAAGTGCTTGGCCCAAGTCTTGTTGTAAATGAGAATGTCATCTAGATACACCACTACAAAAGTATTGTTGAATGGTCACAGGATATCATCCATCATCCTCATGAAAGTGGATGGAGCATTTGTCAAACCAAAGGGCATGGCCAACCATTCAAAAAGGTCTTCCTTTGACTTGAAGGCGGTTTTCCATACATCTGTTTGTTCTATCGGGACCTGGTGATAGCCAAACTTTAGATAAATCTTACTGAAGCATTTATCCCCTGTGAGTTGATCAAGGATGTCGTCGATTCGAGGAATCGGGTACCGATTTCTGACTGTGATTTTATTCAGAGCCCGTAAATCAATCTAGAGTCGTCAGGTTCCATCTTTCTTTTGTACCAGCACGATTGGGCTCCCGCGAGGTGATGAGATGGGATGGATGTTCCCCTTGTGGAGTAGTTCTTGGATCTATCACTTGATCTCCTCATTCTCTAAAAGAGAGCGGTGATAGACTGGCCCATTGGGCAGTGGTGCGTCGGGGGTCAGATCGATGGGGTGCTTGACCTGGAAATGCAGAGGTACCCTGGTATGTGAGGAGAAGATATTTGAGTATTCTTCCACGACATTATCTACTTGCTTCTGTTGTGTGGAGAGGTCGGTCGCAGAGACCCTGGATGTGGCTATGATCTTTCACTTATTCTGAGAGCGAATCAAAAAGAAGACAAACTTCCCCGTCTGAGAGATGACCTTCCTGCATTGCTTAGCAGAGATCAAGGAAATAACACTAGGTGGGAATGCCTCGGGTATCCTGTACAATTTCTTGTTCAAATTAATAATAACACTATGAGGCCTGGACTCATATACAACATGAAATTTCCATAAATAAGGTTGCTCCAAAAGAACATCACAAACTTCGAGAGGTTCAACATCACACAATACCTCGTCTTTGAAGGGCTTGATGTTGTATGATAGTCGACACTGTTGGATGACGTGGAGATCGCTTCCATGTTGAAGCCATCCAATGGTGTAGGTTTGTGGGTGGGGCGTTGTCGACAGGGCCAACTTCTTGACGACCTCTACTGAGATGAGGTTCTTCTAATGATCGCTATAAACGATGAAGTGAAGCGAGGTGCCTTTTACCCACATCTGTGAATGGAAAAGGCGTTCTCCTTCTTATGGCTTGTCTGGTTCACCAGGCTGGAGCTTGGTGGTAGAAACGGTGGCACTGGGTTCCGCATCAATGATCCATCTTCCACTTTATAGTTTTGGTTAAGTGTCAGAACCTGCATCTGATTTAGAATCTTTCACTTTGGCCACTAGTGACTGCTTTGAGCGGCAGTCAGCAGTGTTATGCCAAGGACTCTTATGGAAGTCGCACCACTTCCCGGTATCTTTCTTTGTCTTTCCAGTGTCCTTATTTGCTTATGGATTGGACTGGTTGTCATGATATTGTCCATCTTTTCTCTGTCCTTTTTTCTATGGGTTGGGGCCGCCCTTTCCTGGATTTAGTTGTGCGGGGTTCCCAGGCCCAAATTACTGTGTCTTTTGTTTGAGCTTCTACTCAATTTTGATGGCATATGGGTAATCCATGCCCAAGGATGAGATGTCTAGAAATTCCATTTCAGTCTGGATGTATCTATGCATAACGTCGTGATACTTGAGAACCAAATGTCGCTCAGAATCTTTGATACCCAGCTTGGTGCGCAAGGTATGTAAGATATTTGTGAAATCTTGCACTGCTCGGTATCTTTCTTTCCGCCGTGTGGTCCATTTGGTATACAAGTCATCATAACTTCTGACAGGGTAGTATTGTTCCTTAATAGAATCCCTGAAGGATTCCCAGGTGGTCATAACTGCAAATAATGAGTATTCCTTTGTTTCCTTTTTCTCACAGAAAGTTTCCCACCAATCTTTGACATGGGGAACGACTTTGAGGAGCGCAAAAGTAATCTTTTCTCTATTCAAAAAGTTATGGACAGAAAAATACCCTTCTAGTAGGTTCAACTACTTTTCTACCGCATCTGCGTCTATCTGACCTTCAAATATAGGAATATCGAAGTTTATTTGTACCTTGACGTGGGCGGTGCCTCTGCTCAAAGAAGATGTGTCGCATGTTGGTAACCGTGGAAGGATTTCTGTGAAACTATCCATCATCTTGTTCCTTTTTTGCATGAGGGATTCCTCAATCAACAGTTTGAAAAGATCTGTTGTCTAGTCATATTTCTTTTCTTCTTCCAAGAGAGGTTGCTTGGGCGTGTCAGATCTTTTGTCCTCGATAGAAACAAGCTCGAGACCCAACTCTTTGTACTCTGACCTCGTTGGAGACATGCATTAAGACAACAAGGAGCAGACCGCTCTGATACCACTAATCCAGATTTTATGAGAAAAACGAAATGACTACATATTATTAACAGGTTCTTAACACAAAATAATAGAGATACAGTAAAACTATTTTTCTATTCAATAAGAAAATAAGTTGAAACTGTAAAATGCAACGGAAACAAGCTTGCTGGAATAGTGGCGGCTTGTCTCTGAGAAGTGATGTGACGGTTGTGCTCATTCACAAGAAGATCATTACAATGAGGCTCTGAAGGCATTTTTACAATAAACAGGACTTCCAAAAACCCTATTCATCCAAAAACCTAACCCTAGGAGATGAAGCGCCAAACGTCATGTGGGCCCCATCTGGGTAAGTTAGTACATCAACTTCTCGGGGTCGTAACTTTTGCATACGATATTCGTTTTAGGCGTATGATATCCCGTTGGAAAGGTATAGTCGAGGAGATTAATTTTGGGGGCTCAATGATTCCTTGGTTTATGATTGAGAATATCTATCCCGAAAAACCTTCATTTAGGCCCTCAAAATGGCCCGGGAAGTTAAAACTGCTAAAAATAGTAAATTGCCAGAAAATTGTTTTGAGCCAGTTGGAAAAGGTGGGTGGCCACCGATATCCACCTTGATCAATCATCCCTCCTTATAAATCAATGGTATCCATTGCGTTGATTTCCCCCATCGGATGGAGAAATTTCTGCTAAATTTGGCCCCGAGTGAGCCACTTGCTTTGGTGCAGGAGTTGCCATGCTTTGATGACTCGATAAAGTTGGATCCTTTGTTGTCAATTGCCCTTGATCTGTGTGTCCACAATACCATCACTGGATTCCTATTTTATGTAGTCGGGGTTGAGATCTATTGGTTTTATTTGTTTTTCTATGTATGAGGTGTCCAATAATGGTGGGAAATAAGGGCGAAGGAGATCCACGTTGAACACTAGATGCAGGCCAAGGAAAGGAGGAATGTTGAGCTCAAAATAATTATCCCCAATGGCCTATGTGATTGTGTACGGCCCATAACGAATTGGGTGAAGCTTCCGATGGGGTCATGTAAGGTGTTTTTTCTGCAAGTGCAACCAAACTTTGTCGTTGGCCTGAAACTTATGTGGCACCCGATGTTGATCATGAGGTTGCTTGTACTTGTCATTGGACTTCTGTAGGATATCCTAAACCTGTCGCTGGATGTGTTGGATCCGCTCAATAAACCGGGTGGCTTTGTCAGCTTCAGTTGGAGAAGGATATGAGTCGGTCGAGGTGACCACAAGGGGAAGTGCAACATCTTAGGGACCCAATGGTTGGAATCCCAACCCCACCTGAAAGGGGTTGTGTTCGGTTGAACTATGAAGGGATTGGTTGTAGCTATGTTGGACATAGGGAAGGATCTCATCCCATGTGTGAGGTTTCTTTGAATTATACATGCAAAGGACATGCACAATCATTCAATTTACGACTTCGGTTTGGCCATCTGTCTGGGGGTGGAAGGTCGTGGATTTGGTGAGATTGGTGTCCAGCAGTGACCAAAGGCTCAACCAGAATGTGATGAGAAATTGATTGTCCCGATATGAGACAATGGTTTGTGGGATTCCAAAATGTACCTAGACTCATTCAAATAAGATCTTGGCAGTGGCCTTTGTTGTGATGTTCTTCTTGCAGACAACTAGAATCGCCATCTTAGAAAAGCGATCAACAACCACAAAAACACAGTCATTTCCCTGCTTGGTGGACGGGAGGACCGACATGTAGTCCATTGAGATGGATTCCCATGGCCTGTTAGTAGTAGGAAATAAGGTGTACAAGCCTTGTTTCTTAGTGGTTGGTTTGGAAATAGCGTAGACAGTTCAGGAACTAATATACTTGTTGACCTCCTGTCGAAGTTTTGACCAGTAGAAATGTTTTTGTAGCATCGCCACTGTCTTTTCGATGTCGAAGTGCCCTACCACCCGACTGTAGTGGGATTCCCAGATCAGCTTCACTCGCTCACTTGATGGAACATAGATATGGCCCAGATGACACAACAACCCATATTGAAGATGGAAATTATCGACAACTGTGTTTGCACCCAATATTTGGTAGGTGGTGGCGAAGTCTGGATATGTCTCATAGGGTTGGGGCCATCCATAGGTATCATGGCCGCAAGAGTTTAGCACCATGGTGAGTGACGCGACTGGTGGTCTGCAGAGGCAAATAGTAACATGATTGGTGCTTCCAGTTTTATACTTGATGTTGAGGTGGAATTGTTGCAAGTATGTGGACCACTTTTTATGGTGATCATTCTGCAATTTTCCTTCTGTCTACATGAACTGCAATGGCTTATGATCAGTGTGGATGATTGTCTTCTTCCCAAGAATGTAATGTCTCCACTGGCGGTAGGCTTGCACAATGGAGTACATTTCTTTGTCATAAGTAGGGTACTTATGGACAACATCTGTTAGTGTCTCACTATGATAGGCCACGGGGTGATCATGTTGAGTGAGAACGACACCCAGCGCATAGTTCCAAGCATATGTCTCGATCTCAAAGGGTTGTTGTAGGTCTGTTAGTGAAAGTATTGGGGTTGAGAATAAGCGATGCTTCAAATCATTGAACGCTTGTTGCTAGGACCGGCCCCACACAATTTTTTCCTTACCACCACCCTTGGTTATTTGGTTGAGGGCCCATACAATATGGGAGAATCCCAACATGAACTTGCGGTAGAAATTGGAAAGGCCCAAGAAGCTCTGAAGCTTAATGAGTGGTTGGCATTGGCCAGTCATGGATGACTTGGATCTTGGCTGGATCCAAATGTATGCCATGTTGATCAATGATGTAGCCTAGGTAATGGACCCTATCCATGTTGAAGGAGCATTTTTCCAAGTTTCCATATAGCTTGTGCTGTTGCAGGGTGTGCAAAACCTACTGAATATGCTGCAAGTGTTCGGCCCAAGTCTTGTTGTAAATGAGAATGTCATCCAGATACACCACTACAAGCGTATTAACGAATGGTCACAGGATATCATCCATCATCCTCATGAAAGTGGCTGGAGCATTTGTCAAACCAAAGGGCATGACCAACCATTCAAAAAGGCCTTCCTTTGACTTGAAGGCGATTTTCATACATCTGTATATTCTATCGGGACCTGGTGGTAGCCAGACTTCAGATTAATCTTACTGAAGTATTTGGCCCCCGTGAGTTTATCAAGGAGGTCATCGATTCGGGGATTCGGGGACCGGTTTTTTACTGTGATTTTATTCAGAGCCCGGTAATCAATGTAGACTCGCTAGGTTCCATATTTCTTCTTTACTAGCATGATTGGACTCCCACAAGATGATGAGTCAGGACAGATGTGCCCCTTGTGGAGAAGTTCTTAGCTTTGTCACTTGATCTCCTCATTCTCTAATAGAAAGCAATTATAGACTGGCCCATTGGGAAATGGTGCGTTAGGGATCATATCAATGGGGTGCTTGACCTGGAAGTGCAGAGGTGGTCGGGTAGGTGAGGAGAAGATGTCTGAGTATTCTTCCACGACCTTATCTACTTGCTTATGTTGTGTGGAGAGGTCGACCACAAAGACCCTGGATGTCGCTTTGATCTTTTGCTTATTCTCAGAGTGAATCATGAAGAAGACAAACTTCCCCGTGTGAGAGATGACCTTCCTGCATTTCTTAGCAGAGATCAAAGAAATAACACCAGGTGGGACTGCCTCAGGTATCCTGTACAATTTCCTGTTCAACTTAATAATAACACTACGAAGCCTAGACTCATATATAGTACGATGTTTCCATAAATAAGGTTGGCCCAAAAGAACATCACAAACTTCGAGAGGAGAAACATCAAACAATACCTTGTATTTGAAGGGTTTGATGTCGTACAGCAGTCGACACTGTTGGTTGGCATGGAGATCACTTCCTTGGCGAGGCCATCTAATGGTGTAGGGTTGTGGGTGTGGAGTTATCAGCAGGTCCAGCCACTTGACGACCTTTTCTGACATGAGGTTCTTCTGGCTACCACTATCAACTATGAAGTGCAACGAGGTGCCTTTTACCCACATCTGTGAATGGAAGAGGCGATCTCCTTCTTCTAGCTCATCTGGTTCACCAGGCTAGAGCTTGGTGGTAGCAACAGTGGCACTGGGTTCCATGTCAATGATATATCTTCCCCTTTCCAGTTTTGGATCAGAGTCAAAACCTACATCTGATTCAGAGGCTTTCACTTCGGCCACTAATGACTGCTTTGAGCAGCAGTTAGCAGTGTTATGCCAAGGGCTCTTATGGAAGTCGCACCACTTCCCGGTAACTTTCTTTGTCTTTTCGGTGTCCTTATTTGCTTGTGGCTTGGACTGGTTGTCCTGATACTGTCCATCTTTACTCTGACCTTTGTTCTGTGGGTTGGGGCCACCCTTTCCTGTCTTTTGTTGTGAGGGGTTCCCAGGCCCAAATTACGGTGTCTTTTGTTTGAGCTTCTGCTCGATTTTGACAGCATATCGGTAGGCCATGCCCAAGGATGAGATGTCCAGAAATTTCATTTTGGTCTGGATGTATCTATGCAAAGTGACATGATACTTGAGCACCAAATGTCACTCTGAATATTTGATACCCATCTTGGTGCTCAAGGTATGGAAGATATTTGTGAAATCTGGCACTACTTGGTCTCTTTCTTGCTGCAGTGTTGTCCATTTGGTATACATGTCGTCATAACTTACGACAGGGTAGTATTCTTCCTTAGTAGAATCCCTAAAGGATTCCCAGGTGGTCGTGACTGTAAATAATGAGGATTCCTTTGTTTCCTTTTGCTCACATAAAGTTTCCTACCAATCTTTGACATGGAGAATGGCTTTGAAGAGCGCAAAAGTAATCTTTTCTCTATTTGAAAAATTATGGACATAAAAATACCCTTCTAGTAGGTTCAACCAATTTTCTACAGCATTTTTGTTTATCTCACCTTCAAATATATGAATATCAAAGTTTATTTGTACCTTGAAAGGGGCGGGGCCTCCGCTCGAAGAAGATGCGTCGCATGTTGGTAACCACCGAAGGATTTGCGCGAAACTATCCATCATCTCGTTCCTTTGTTGTGTGAGGGATTCTTCAATAAACAGTTTGAAAGGATCTCTTGTCCCGATATCTTTCTTTTCTCCTGCCATGAGAGGTCGCTTGGGCATGTGAGAGATTTTTTCCTCAAGAGAAACAACCTCGAGACCCAACTCTTTGTACTCTGACCTCATTGGGGACATGCATTAAGACGACAAGGCACAGACCGCTCTGATACCAGTGATCCAGATTTTATGAGAAGAATGAAATGCCTACAGATTATTAATAGGTTCTTAACACAAAATAACAGAGATACAGTAAAACTAGTTTTCTATTCAATAAGGAAATAAGTTGAAACTGTAAAATGCAACAGAAACAAGCTTGTTGGAATGGTGGTGGCTTATCTTTGAGAAGAGATGTGACAGCTACGCTCATTCGCAATAATATAATTACAATGAGGCTTTGAAGGAATTTTTACAATAAACAGGAATGACAAAAACCCTAGACATCCAAAAACCTAACCCATGAGATGAAGCACCAAAATTCATGTGGGCCCCGTCTGGTTAAGTTAGTACATCAACTTCTCAGGGTCATAACTTTTGCATACAATCTCTGTTTTAAGCGTATGATATCTCGTTGGAAAGGTATCATTGAGAAGATTCATTTTGGGGGATCAATCATGCCTTTGACTATAATTTAGAATCTTGATCATAAAAAACCTTAATTTAGACCCTCAAAATGGCCACGAAAGTTAAAACTGCTAAAAATAGTAAATTGCCAAAATTGTCAAAAAAATGTTTTGAGCCAGTTGAAAAAGGTGGGTGGCCATCGATATCCACCTGGATCAATTTTCCCTCCTTAGGAAGCAATGGTCTCCATTGCGTTGAGTTCCCCCATCAGATGAGGAAATTTCTGTTGAATTTGGCCCCGGATGAGACACTTGCCTTGGTGCAGGAGCTGCCCTGCTTTGACGACTCGATAAAGCTGGATCCTTTGTACTCAAGTTCCCTTGACCTGTGTGTCAAAAATATGATCACTGGATGCATGTTGTATGTAGTCTGGGTTGAGCTCTGTTGGTGTCAGTTGTTCTACTACGTCTGAGATGTCCAATAATGTTGGGAAATAATGGTGAAGGAGATCCATGTTCTATAGGGACCTGGTGGTAGCCAGACTTCAGATCAATCTTACTGAAGTATTTGCCCCCCGTGAGTTGATCAAGGAGGTCATCAATTCGGGGAATCGGGTACCGGTTTCTAACTATGATTTTATTCAGAGCCCGGTAATCAATGCAGAGTCGTCGGGTTCCATCTTTCTTTTGTACCAGCACGATTGGGCTCCCGCAAGGTGATGAGATGGGTTGGATGTGCCCCTTGTGGAGCATTTCTTGGATCTATCATTTGATCTCCTCATTCTCTAACAGACAGCGATGATAGACTAGCCCATTGGGAAACAGTGCGTTGGGGGTCAAATCAATGGGGTGCTTGACCTGGCAATCCAAAGGTACCTCGATAGGTGAGGAGAATATATCTGAATATTCTTCCATGACCTTATCTACTTGCTTCTGATGTGTGGAGAGGTCGGTTGCAGAGACCCTGGATATGGCTATGATTTGTCACTTATTCTGAGAGTGAATCATGAAGAATACAAACTTCCCCGTTTGAGAGATGACCTTCCTACATTGCTTAGCAAAGATCAAGGAAATAACACTAGGTGGGACTGCCTCATGTATCCTGTACAATTTCCTGTTCAAAGTAATAATAACACTACGAGGCCTGGAATCATATACAGCATGAAGTTTTCATAAATAAGGTTGGCCCAAAATAACATCACAAACTTCTAGAGGAACAACATCACACAATACCTTGTCTTTGAAGGGTTTGATGTTGTATGACAGTCGACACTGTTGGATGACGTGGATATTGCTTCCTTGTTGAATCCATCCAATGGTGTAGGGTTGTGGGTGGGGTGTTGTCAGCAGGGCTAGCCACTTTATGACCTCTGTTGAGATGAGGTTCTTCTTACTACCACTATCAACGATGAAGTGAAGGGGGGTGCCTTTTAACCACATATGTGAATGGAAAAGGTGTTCTCCTTCTTCTAGCTCGTCTGGTTCACCAAGCTGGAGCTTGGTGGTAGAAACAGTGGCACTGGGTTCTGCATCAATGATCCATCTTCCACTTTCTAGTTCTGATTCAGATTCAGAACTCGCATCTGATTCAGAATCTTTCACTTCAGCCACCAGCGACTGCTTTGAGCGGCAGTCAACAGTGTTATGCCAAGAGCTCTTATGGAAGTTGCACCACTTCCCAATATCTTTCTTTGTCTTTCCAGTGTCCTTCTTTGCTTACGGCTTAGACTGGTTTTCCTGATATTTTCCATATTTTCTTTATCCTTTGTTATGTGGGTTTGGGTTGCCCTTTCCTAGATTTTGTTGTGAGGGGTTCCCAGGCCCAAATTACCATGTCTTTTATTTGATCTTTTGCTCGATTTTTACGGCATATCAGTAGGTCACACCCAAAGATGAGATGTCCAGAAATTCCATTTTGGTCTGGATGTATCTATGCAGACCACCGCGATACTTGAGAACTAGATGTCACTCAGAATCTTTGATACCCATCTTGGTGCGCAAGGTATGGAAGATATTTGTGAAATCTGGCAGTGCTTGGTCTCTTTCTTGCCGCAGTGTGGTCCATTTGGTATACAAGTCATCATAACTTCTGACAGGGTAGTATTGTTCCTTAATAGAATCCATGGAGGATTCCTAGGTGGTCGTAACTATAAATGATGAGGATTCCTCTGTTTCCTTTTGCTCACAAAAAGTTTCCCACCAATCTTTGACATGGGGAACGACTTTGAGGAGCACAAAAGTAATCTTTTCTCTATTCGAAAAGTTATGGATAGAAAAATACCCTTCTAGTAGGTTCAACTACTTGTCTACAGCATCTGCATCTATCTAACCTTCAAATATAGGAATATCAAAGTTTATTTGTACCTTGAAGGGGGCGGTGCCTCCGCTCGAAGAAGATGTGTCGCTTGTTGGTAACCGCCAAAGGATTTGCGCGAAACTATCCATCATCTCATTCCTTTTTTGCATGAGGGATTCCTCAATCAACAGTTTGAAAGGATATCTTGTCCAGTCATATTTAATTTCTCCTACCATGAGAGGTCGCTTGGACGTGCGAGAGCTTTTGTCCTTAAGAGAAACAAGCTCGAGACCCAACTCTTTGTAATCCGACCTCGTTGGGGACATGCATTAAGATGATAAGGAGCAGACCGCTCTGATACCACTGATCTGGATTTTATTAGCAGAATGAAATGACTACAGATTATTAACAGGTGCTTAACACAAAATAACAGAGATACAGTAAAACTAGTTTTCTATTCAATAAGAAAATAAGTTGAAACTGTAAAATGCAGCAGAAACAAACTTGTTGCAATAGTGGTAGCTTGTCTCTGAGAAGAGATGTGACAGTTGCACTCACTCACAAAACGATCATTACAATGAGGCTTTGAAGGCATTTTTACAATAAACAGGAATTCCAAAAACCCTAGACATCCAAAAACCTAACCCTAGGAGATGAAGCACCAAAACTCATGTGGGCCTCGTCTGGGTAAGTTAGTACATCAACTTCCCGAGGTCGTAACTTTTGCATACGATCTATGTTTTAGGTGTATGATAGCCCATTGGAAAGGTATCGGTGAGGAGATTCATTTTGGGGTCTCAATGGTGCCTTGGGAAATTATTGGGAATATAAATCTGGAAAAACCTTCATTTAGGCCCTCAAAATGGCCCCAGAAGTTAAAACTGCTAAAAATAATAAATTGCCAAAATTGCCAGAAAATTGTTTTGAGCCAGTTGGAAAAGGTGGGTGTAACACACCCGCAGCAGCGTGATAAATTTTTTGCCTTTTCTTGAGGGACAGAATCCCTGAAAACCTACGGAGCTTAGCACAGGCTGCAGACACCACCTCTGCCTCGACAGAGTCTCTGCGCGACCTCCCGGTCTTCAGGATCGTTCAGTTTCTTTTATGAGTCGGAGCAGCCCCTTTTGATTTCCAGATGGAATCTTCTTCCAATCAATCCACATGTCCTTTTGGAAGCTCCCCTATGTGAATAGCACTAGGCGCGAGCTCCACCCTCTCCGAGCAACCACAGCGCTATGACCAAGGCCTATTCCCGAAGGCGCTTGTCACAACTCGCAATCTCGTGAGTTCGTGAGTCGAAACTCCTGACTCTTCCTTCCCAACTTCACAATACCCGAAATCATGTAATGGGTATAGCTCCCTTCTGTTAGCGCCCTCTGTGCGTGACCAACGGCTAGGCTAAGCGCTAGCTCCTGTCGCAACTTCGCGACTTCGCACGTCGAAAGGTTTAACACTCATTCTCTTATCCCGTGAATCCCCGATATGCGAGAAGTCAACGGAGTGTTAACTCCTTTCTCCAGGTGACGCGTGTCCGCCTGTCAATCATACAGGCCCCACTTTGTGGTTCTTCCACGTGTTCCTTCATGCCCGGCTTTCGACACTTCGCAACTTCTGATGTCGAGAAGAGGTCCTCTCAACCTCTGAACCTCCAAATGCACGATACGTGTGATGAGGCTCTGATCCAACGGTCCTCCCGTGACCTGGATCCAATGGTGATCCTTACTCCTTGCGATTTCTCCACTCGTGACTTGGAGCACCCAACTCCTGGGCTCTC
>ML793407.1:582681-595730 GCA_009831015.1 Picea engelmannii
CCAAATGCACGATACGTGTGATGAGGCTCTGATCCAACGGTCCTCCCGTGACCTGGATCCAATGGTGATCCTTACTCCTTGCGATTTCTCCACTCGTGACTTGGAGCACCCAACTCCTGGGCTCTCACCTTGCGAACCTCTGAGTTCACAAGATCCCTCGATCTCTTCCACCTGTCCTCCTCAGATAGACGATTCTAATCTTCTTGCGACTTCGCCACTCACGAAGTCAAGAGACTTCCTCCTCTTACTCCCGATGTCTAAATCCTCGATAGGGAGGATCTCGCGACACGTGTCCTCCTTTCAGCGAATGGCTCAAATTATTTCGCAAATTCAGAACTTCTGATGTCGAGTGTCCAGACCTTCGTCCTCAAGACCCCCGAACTCTTGAATGCTGAAATCCCGATACCAACTCCTCTTTCAGGACTTCCGCCTCTGTTCACGAGGGCTTAACCCTCATGCATCTCCTGACAAATCCAATGGTTGTCGGGTTTTCTAACTAAGATCTGACGGTTCAGATCTGTCCCATGTTGTGCACTCTCCCGCCGCTCAAATCTATTTCGGGACTTCCATTGTGAAGTTTCCGGATCTCTCGTCATCAGGACTTCCGGAATCCCGAGGTCTGAAATCCCGATACCAACTCCTCTTTCGGGACTTTCGCCTCTGTTCACGAGGGCTTAACCCTCATGCATCTCCTGACATATCCAACGGCTATCAGGTTTTCTAACTAAGATCTTATGGTTCAGATCTGCCCCGCGCTGTGCACTCTCCCACTACTCCCTGGACGTGGAAAAACCAACGGTCCAGATACTCCCACAGACCTTGGGGATCTACGGTCCCGATTTCTTCGCTACTCACGAAGATAAAGGAAAAGGGGTTAAGGAATTTAACGCCATCGTCTCTCCTCCAATCTAATGGTTGTGAATGATTGCAGATCTTTCGATGGGATCTCATCCACACGCTCCCATTTCTGGATTTCATAGATCGGGGTTTCGGGACTCACGAGTGAAAGAAAATTTGCACCTAGATACTCCAGGTGCCGAAACACCGAAAAGTTGAGGTCTACGAGGACCATTCTCCCTCGTACAAGGTTTTGAGACTTAACCTCTAACATCCTTCTTCGGGTCCTTAGGGAATTTACACCAGGTTTTGAAGACCAGACTAGAAGGTCTTCTCTAAGGTAAGGGAGTGGTCTCAAAAGGATGCCTTCGGGAGGAAGTCTATCCAAGGCATTTGGTAGGACAAACACAGGAACAATCTCCCGAGACAAGACTTGAAGTCTGACTTAGATCGGTAAGCATATAAATAGCAATTCGTAAAACATAAGCCATACGTGGTCTTTCCATTATAAGCATGCAACCACCATTTCTGGTCAAAACACCACACAAACAGTCTTATGCTCAAACCATTCATAAATTGCACAGACTATGAACATATATATCAGCATATAAACTTCAATATACAGGATATAAAACACTTATCATATATAACACCAGGTGTGATTGCGACTGCTGAGAGGGGTGATCGTTTCCACCCAACCGTAGGCTCAACGACTCCCAACGGATTTACCACTAGCCACCCCCAAGATGAGACCACGATGTTGCAAGACTGAATCTTTGTTTGTCAATGACCGAGAACGAAGGTTACTCTCCTTCTTCTCCACTTTCACTCACTCTGTATTTTTCTAGAGTTCTCTTTCTTCCTTCCCTCACGTCTGGCCCCCTCATCCCACACTCTTCCTGCCTTTTCTCCTTTCGGTGAGGTTGCGTGTGGCACGATCTTCCTCACGGTGGTCAGGTCTGAGGACTCTACGGATGGGTGGTTCACCCCCATACCTCATTACTCATGAGGATCCCTTTACCTACCAACCTAGTGAGTCATTTAATTCGGGGCCAGTGAGCCGCTCTTGGTTCTCCGGGCCAATGAAGTCCAAATACGGTATTGGTTTTAGGGGAAATTAACGCCACCTTTCCAAGTTCCTTCCACCACCTTTCTTCAGCCATCGTGGTCTCTTTTTCAAAACCTTCCCCTCTCAGCAGTCTTGCAATACATATATATATTTATATTATCATTTACATTAATCGACCTTTTCCACAAGGTCCACTCACATCACACATTCACATTTTTTAGTTTGCCACAGTTCTTGTCCAGTATAGTTATTTTTACATATTGGGGGAAACAGGGTGTTACAGTGGGTGGCCACCGATATCCACCTAGATAAATCCTCCCTCCTTAAGAAGAAGTGGTATCCATTTCGTTGAGTTTCCCCATCAGATGGAGAAATTTCTGCTAAATTTGGCCCCGGGTGAGCCACTTGCCTTGGTGCAGGAGCTACACTGCTTTGATGACTCAATAAAGCTAGATCCTTTGTTGTCGAGTCCCCTTGATCTGTGTGTCCACAATATTATCATTGGATGCTTGTTGTATGTATTCAAGGTTGAGCTCTGTTGGTGTTAGTTATTCTGCTATGTCTGAGGTGTCCAATAATGGTGGGAAATAAGGGTGAAGGAGATCCACGTTGAACACTTGGTGCAGGCCAAGGAAAGGAGGAATGTTTAGCTCAAAATAATTATCCCCAATGGCCTTGGTGATGGTGTACGGCCCATAACGGAGTGGGAGAATCTTTCTATGGCGTCTTGTAAGACGTTCTTTCTGCAAGTGCAACCAAATGTTATCACTCGCCTGAAACTTATGTGGCACCCGATGTTGATCATGGAGTTGCTTGTACTTGTCATTGGACTTATGTAGGATATCCTTAACCTGTTGGTGGATGTGTTGGATCTTCTCAATGAACTGGGTGGCTTTGTCAACTTCAGTTGGAGCAGGAGATGATTCGGTCGAGGTGACCGCAAGGGGAAGTGCAACATCTAGGGGACCCAATGGTTGGAATCCCAACCCCACCTGAAAGGGGTTGTGTCTGGTTGAGCTATGAAGGAATTGGTTGTAGCTATGTTGGACATAAGGAAGGCTCTCATTCCATGTGTGTGGGTTATTTGAATTATACATGCGAAGGATATGCACAATCATTCAATTTATGACTTTGGTTTGGCCATCTGTCTGGGGGTGGAAGGCCATGGATTTGGTGAGCTTGGTGTCCAACAGTGACCAGAGGCTCAAACAAAATGTGCTGAGAAATTTACTCTCCCGATATGAGACAATGGTTTTTAGGATTCCAAAATGTACCTAGACTCATTCAAAAAAGATCTTGGCAGTGGCCTTTGCTGTGATGTTCTTCTTGCAGGCAACCAGAATCGCCATCTTAGAAAAGAGATCAACAACCACAAAAACACAGTCATTTCCCCGCTTGGTGGATGGGAGACCTGACATGTAGTCCATTGAGATGGATTCCCATGGATTTTCAGGAGTAGGAATATGGGTGTACATGCCTTGTTTCTTAGGGGTTGGTTTGGAAATAGCGCAGGCGATGCATAACCTGATATACTTGTTGACCTCCTGTTGAAGTTTTGGCCAGTAGAAATGTTTCTGTAGCATCGCCACTATGTTTTCCACATCGAAGTGTCCTGCCACTCGATTGTAGTGGGCTTCTGAGATCAACTTCACTCGCTCACTTGATGGAACACAAATATGGCTTAGATTACACAAAAACCCATCCTGAAGATGGAAATTGTCGACAACTATGTTTTCACCCAACATTTGGAAGGTGGTGGCGAAGTCTGGATATGTCTCATATTGTTGGGGCCATCTAGAGGTCTCATGGCCACAAGAGTCTAGCACCGTGGTGATTGACGCGACTAGCAGTCTGCTAAGGCAATCAATGACGTGATTGGTGCTTCTTGTTTTATACTTGATGTTGAGGTGGAATTTATGCAAGTATGTGGACCACATTTGATGGAAATCATTCTGCAATTTTCCTTCTGTCTGCATGAACTACAGTGGCTTATGATCAGTGTGGATGATTGTCTCCTTCCCAAGAATGTAATGTCTCCACTGGCGGCAGGCTTGCACAATAGAGTACATTCATTTGTCGTAAGTAGGGTACTTACAAACAACATATGATAGTGTCTCACTATGATAGGCCACAGAGTGGCTGTGCTGAGTCAGAATGGCACCCACCTCATATACTGAATCATATCTCTCGATCTCAAAGGATTGTTGCAGGTCTGGTAGTGAAAGTATTGGGGCTGAGTACAAGCGTTGCTTCAAATCATCGAGCGCTTGTTGTTGGGACCGGCCCCACACAAATTTTTCCTTACCACCACCCCTGGTTATTTGGATGAGGGCCCATGCAATATGGGAGAATCCCAACATGAACCTGCGGTAGAAATTGGCAAGGCTCAAGAAGCTCTAAAGCTCAATGAGTGTGGTTGGGGCTGGCAGTCACGGATGACTTGGATCTTGGTTGGATCCACATGTACACCATGATGATCAATGATGTAGCCCAGGTAATGGACCATGTCCATGCCAAAGGAGCATTTTTCCAATTTGGCATATAGCTTGTGCTGTTGCAGGGTGTGCAGAACCTGTTGACTATGTTGCAAGTGTTCGCCCCAAGTCTTGTTGTAAATGAGAATGTCATCTAGATACACCACTACAAAATTATTGGTGAATGGTCGCAGGATATCATCCATCATCCTCATGAAAGTGGTTGGAGCATTTGTCAAACCAAAGGGCATGACCAACCATTCAAAAAGGCCTTCCTTTGACTTGAAGGTGGTTTCCATACATTTGTGTGTTCTATTGGGACCTGGTGGTAGCCAGACTTCATATCAATCTTGCTGAAGTATTTGGCCCCCGTGAATTGATCAAGGAGGTCGTCAATTCAGGGATTCGGCGACTGGTTTCTAACTGTGATTTTATTCATAGCCTGGTAATCAATGCAAACTCGCCAAGTTCCATATTTCTTCTTTACCAACACGATTGGGCTCCTCAAAGATGATGAGCTGGGACAGATGTGACCCTTGTGGAGCATTTCTTGGATCTATCGCTTGATCTCTTCATTCTCTAACAGAGAGCGGTGATAGACCGGCCCATTCGGCAGTAATGCGTCGGGGGTCAAATCGATGGGGTGCTTGACTTTGCTGTGCAGAGGTGGTCCGGTAGGTGAGGAGAAGATGTCTGAGTATTCTTCTACGACCTTATCTACTTGATTTTGTTGTGTGGAGAGGTTGGTCGTAGAGACCCTGGATGTGGTTGTGATCTTCCGCTTATTCCGAGAGCGAATCATGAAGAAGACAAACTTCCCCGTGTCAGAGATGACCTTCCTACATTGCTTAGCAGAGATCAAGGAAATAACACTAGGTGGGACTGCCTTGGGTATCCTGTACAATTTCCTGTTCAAATTAATAATAACACTATGAGGCCTAGACTCATATATAGCATGACGTTTCCATAAATAAGGTTTGCCCAAAAGAACATCACAAAATTCGTGAGGAGCAACATCACACAATACCTCGTATTTGAAGGGCTTGATGTCGTGCAATAGTCGACACTATTGGCTGACGTGTAGATCGCTTCCTTGGCGGAGCCATCCAATGGTGTAGGGTTGTGGGTGTGGCATTGCCGGTAGAGCCAACCGCTTGATGACCTCTGCTGAGATGAGGTTCTTATGGATACCTCCATAAACGATGAAGTGCAATGGGGTGCCTTTTACCCACATCTATGAATGGAAGAGGTGTTCTCCTTCTTCTAGCTCGTCTGGTTCACCAGGCTGGAGCTTGGTGGTAGCAACAGTGGCACTGGGTTCTGCGTCAATGATCTATCTTCCCCTTTCTAGTTCTGGATCAGAGTCAGAATCCGCATCTGATTCAGAGGCTTTCACTTCAGCCACCAGCAACTTCTTTGAGAAGCAGTCAGTAGTGTTATGCCAAGGGCTCTTATGGAAGTCGCACCACTTCCCAGTATATTTCTTTGTCATTTTGCTTTCCTTCTTTGCTTGCGGCTTGGACTAGTTGTCCTGATACTATCCATATTTTCTCTGTCCTTTGTTCTTTGCGTTGGGGCCTCCCTTTCCTGGATTTTGTTGTGATGTGTTCCCAGGCCCAAATTTTCGCGTCTTTTGTTGGAGATTCTGCTCGATTTTGATGCCATATCGGTAGGTCGCACCCTAGGAGGAGATGTCCAGAAATTCCATTTTGGTCTGGATGTCTCTATGCAGAGAGAAACGATACTTGAGCACTAGATATCACTCTTAATCTTTGATACCTAGCTTGGTGCACAAGGTATAGAAGATATTTGTGAAATCTAGCACTGCTTGGTGTATTTCTTGCCACAGTGTGGTCCATTTGGTATACAAGTCGTCAGAACTTCCGACAGGGTAGTATTGTTCCTTAGTAGCACCCCTGAAGGATTCTCAGGTGGTTGTGACTGTAAATAATGAGGATTCCTCTGTTTCCTTTTGCTCACATAAAGTTTCCTACCAATCTTTGACTTGGGGAATGGCTTTGAAGAGCGCAAAAGTAATATTTTCTCTTTTCGAAAAGTTATGGACAGAAAAATACCCTTCTAGTAGGTTCAACCAATTTTCTACAGAATTTGCATCTATCTGACCTTCAAATATATGAATATCAAAGTTTATTTGTACCTTTAAGGGGGGGGCGCCTCTGCTTGAAGAAGATGCATCACTTGTTGGTAGCCTCTGAAGGATTTGCGCAAAACTATCCATCATCTCATTCCTTTGTTGTGTGAGGGCTTCCTCAATAAACAGTTTGAAAGGATCTATTGTCCCCTCATCTTTCTTTTCTCCTGCCATGAGAGGTCGCTTGGGCTTTTGAGAGCTTTTGTCCTCAAGAGAAACAACCTCGAGACCCAACTCTTTGTACTCCGACCTCATTGGGGACATGCATTAAGACGACAAGGAGCAGACCGCTCTGATACCACTGATCCAAATTTTATGAGCAGAACAAAATGCCTACAGATTATTAACAGGTGCTTAACACAAAATAACAAAGATATATTAAAACCGGTTTTCTATTCAATAAGGAAATAAGCTGAAACTGTAAAATGCAGTGGAAACAAGCCTTCTGGAATGGTGGTGACTTATCTCTGAGAAGAGATGTGACGGTTGCGCTCATTCGCAAGAAGATAATTACAATGAGGCTTTGACGACCTTTTTACAATAAACAAGAATGCCAAAAACCCTATACATACAAAAACCTAACCCTAGGAGATGAAGCACCAAAAGTCATGTGGGCCCCGTCTGGGTAAGTTACTACATGAAATTCTCGGGGTCGTAACTTTTGCATACGATCTCCGTTTTAGGCGTATGATATCTCATTGGAAAGGCATCATCAAGAAGATTCATTAGGGGACTCATTCATTCATTTGTCAATAATTGAGAATCTCGATCCCAAAAAACATTCATTTAGGCCCTCAAAATGGCCACAAAAGTTAAAACTGCTAATAATAATAAATTGCCATAATTGTCAGAAAATTGTTTTGAGCCTATTGAAAAAGGTGGGTGTCCATCGATATCCACTTGGATCAATACTCCCTCCTTAGGAAGAAATGGTCTCCATTGTGTTGAGTTCCCCCATTAGATGAGGACATTTCTACTGAATTTGGCCTCGGATGAGCCACTTGCCTTGGTGCAGGAGCTGCCCTACTTTGACAACTCGATAAAGTTGGATCCTTTGTTGTCAATTGACCTTGATCTGTGTGTCAAAAATATGATCATTGGATGCCTGTTGCATGCATTCGAGGTTGAGCTCTATTGGTGTCAGTTGTTCTGCTACGTCTGAGGTGTCCAATAATGGTGGGAAATAAGGGCGAAAGAGATCCACGTTGAACACTCGGTGCAGACCAAGGAAAGGAGGAATGTTGAGCTCAAAATAATTATCCCCCATGGCCTTGGTGATGGTGTATGACCCATAACGGAGTGGATGAAGCTTCTTATGGGGTCATGTAGGGCGTTCTTTCTGCAAGTGCAACCAAAATTTGTCGCCCACCTAAAACTTATGTGGCACCCGATGTTGATGATGGAATTGCTTGTACTTGTCATTGGACTTATGTAGGATATCCTGAACCTATTGGCGGATGTGTTGGATCCACTCGATGAACCAGGTGGCTTTGTCAGCTTCAGTTGGAGCAGGAGATGAGTCGGTCGAGGTGACCGCAAGCGGAAGTGCAACATCTAGGGGACCCAATGGTTGGAATCCCAACCCCACCTGAAAGGTGTTGTGTTCAGTTGAGCTATGAAGGGCTCAGTTATAGATATGTTGGACATAGGTAAGGCTCTCATCCCATGTGCAAGGGTGATTTTAATTATACATGTGAAGGATATGCACAATCATTTGATTTAGGACATCGGTTTAGCCATCTGTCTAGCGATGGAAGACCATGGATTTGGTGAGCTTGGTGTCTAGAAGTGACCAGAGGCTCGACCAGAATGTGCTGAGAAATCGATTGTCCCTATATGAGACAATGGTTTATGGGATTCCAAAATGTACCCAAACTCATTCAAAGAAGATCTTGGCAGTGGCCTCTATTGTGATGTTCTTCTTGTAGGCAACCAGAATCTCCATCTTAGAAAAGTGATCAACAACCACAAAAACACAGTCATTTCCCCGCTTGGTAGACAGGAGGCCCGACATGTAGTCCATTGAGATGGATTCCCATGGCCTGTCAGTAGTAGGAAGAGTGGTGTACAGGCCTTGTTTCTTAGTGGTTGGTTTGGAAATAGCACAGGCAATGCAGGACCTGATAGACTTGCTAACCTCCTGTCGAAGTTTTGGCATGTAGAAATGTTTCTATAGTATCTCCATTGTCTTTTCGATGCCGAAGTGTCCTTCCACCTGAATGTAGTGGGCTTCCTAGATCAGCTTCACTCGCTCACTTGATGGAACACAGATATGGCCCAGACGACACAATAACCCATTCGGAAGATGGAAATTATCAACAACTGTGTTTGCACCCAACATTTGGTAGGTGGTGGCAAAGTTTGGATCTGTCTCATAGAGTTAGGGCCATCCATAGGTCTCATGGTTGTAAGAGTCTCGTGTTGTGGTGAGTGGCACAACTGGCGGTATGTCGAGGAAATCAGTGACACGATTGGTGCTTCATGTCTTATACTTGATGTTGATGTGGAATTGTTGCAAGTATGTGGACCAATTTTGATGGAGATCATTCTGCAATTTTCCTTATGTGTGCATGAACTGTTGTGGCTTATGATTAGTGTGGATGACTATATCCTTCCCAAGAATGTAATGTCTCCATTGGTGGTAGGCTTTCATAATGGAGTACATTTCTTTTTCATAAGTAGGGTACTTACGGACAACATCTGATAGTGTCTCACTATGATAGGCCATGGGGTGGTCATGTTGAGTGAGAATGGTGTCCACCGCATAGTCTGAAGCATTTGTCTCGATCTCTAGGGGATGTTTCAAATCTGGTATTGAAATTATTGGGACTGAGGTCAAGTGCTACTTCAAATCATCAAACGCTTGTTGTTGGTACCGGCCCCACACAAATTTCTCCTTACCACCACCTCTGGTTATTTGGTTGAGGGCCCATGCAATATGGGAGAATCCCAACTCAAACCCGCAATAGAAATTGACAATGCCCAAGAAGCTTTGAAGATCAGTGAATGTGGTTGGGGCTAGCCAGTCACGGATGACTTGGATCTTGGCTGGATCCACATGTACGCCATGCTAATCAATGATGTATCCCAGGTAATGGACCTTGTCCATGCCGAAGGATCATTTTTCCAAGTTGGCATATAGCTTGTGCTGCTGAAGGGTGTGCAGAACTTGTTGAATATGCTGCAAGTGTTTGTCCCAAGTCTTGTTGTAAATTAGAATGTCATCCAAATACACCGCTACAAAATTATTGGTGAATGGTCGCAGGATATCGTCCATCATCCTCATGAAAGTGGTTGGATCATTTGTGAAACCAAAGGACATGACCAACAATTCAAAAAGACCTTCCTTTGACTTGAAGGCAGTTTTCCATACATTTCTCAGTTCTATCGGGACATGGTGGTATCCACACTCTAGATAAATCTTACTGAAGTATTTGGCCCCCGTGAGTTGATCAAGGAGGTCGTCGATTCGAGGAATCGGGTACCGGTTTCTGACTGTGATTTTATTTAGAGCCCGGTAATCAATGTAAAGTTGCTAGGTTCCATATTTCTTCTGTATCATCACGATTAGGCTCCCACAAGGTGACGAGATAGGACGGATGTGACCCTTGTGGAGAAGTTCTTGGATCTGTCACTTGATCTCCTCATTCTCTAACAAAGAGCAGTGATAGACTGGCCCATTGGGCAGTGGTGCGTTGGGGGTCATATCGATGGGGTGCTTGACCTGGCAGTGCATAGGTACCTCGGTAGGTGAGGAGAATATATCTGAGTATTCTTCCATGACCTTATCTACTTGCTTTTGTTGTGTGTAGAGGTCGGCTGCAGAGACCCTATATGTAGTTGTGATACTTCACTTATTCTCAGAGCGAATCACGAAGAAGAAAAACTTCCCCGTCTGAGAGATGACCTTCCTACATTGCTTAGCAGAGATCAAGGAAATAACACTAGGTGGGACTGCCTCAGGTATCCTCATGTTCAAGGTAATAATAACACTATGATGCCTAGTCTCATATACAACATGACGTTTCCATAAATAAGGTTGGCCAAAAATAACAACACAAACTTCGAGAGGAGAAACATCACACAATACCTCATCTTTGAAGGGCTTGATGTCGTACGACAGTCGACACTGTTGGATTACACAGAGATCGCTTCCTTGGCGAAGCCATTCAATGTTATAGGGTTGTGGGTGTGGTGTTGTTGGCAGGGCTAGTTGCTTAATGGCCTCTCCTGATATGAGGATCTTCTCGCTACCGCTATCAACGATGAAGTGCAGCGAGGTGCCTTTTACCCACATCTGTGAATGGAAGAGGCATTCTCCTTCTTCTGGATCATCTGGTTCACCAGGCTGGAGCTTGGCAGTAGCAATGGTGGCATTGGGTTCCACATCAATGATTTGTCTTCCCCTTTCTGGTTTTGGCTCAGAGTCAAAACTCGCATCTGATTCAAAGGTTTTCACTTCAGCCACCAACGATTGCTTTGAACAACAGTCAGCAGTGTTATGCCAAGGGCTCTTATGGAAGTTGCACCACTTCCCGATATCTTTCTTTGTCTTTCAGGTGTCCTTGTTTTCTTGCAGCTTGGACTGGTTGTCCTGATATTGTCCATATTTTCTCTGTCCTTTGTTCTGTGGCTTGGGGCAGCCCTTTCCTGGCTTTTGTTGTGAGGGGTTCCCAGGCCCAAATTGTCGTGTCTTTTGTTTGAGCTTCTGCTAGATTTTGGCAGCATATCGGTAGGCCACACCCAAGGATAAGATGTCCAGAAATTCCATTTCAGTATGGATGTATCTATGAAGAGCGTCGTGATACTTGAGCACCAGATGTCTCTCTGAATCTTTGATACCCAACTTGGTGCACAAGGTATGGAAGATATTTGTGAAATTTGGCACTGCTTGGTCTCTTTCTTGCCACAATGTGGTCCATTTGGTATACAAGTCATCATAACTTCCAATAGGGTAGTATTGTTCCTTAATAGCATCCCTAAAGGATTTCCAAGTGGTCGTGACTGTAAATAATGAGTATTCCTCTATTTATTTTTGCTCACAAAAAGTTTCCCACCAATCTTTGACATGGGGAATGTCTTTTAGGAGCGCAAAAGTAATCTTTTTTCTATTCCAAAAGTTATGGACAGAAAAGTACCCTTCTAGTACATTCAACCACTTGTCTACGTCATCTGCGTTTGTTAGCACCAGGAGTCACTCCTAGATTGCAATAGGAGTAAGCCCGATACCCATCATTTTATATGTCACAGGTTGTTTATAAAGGGTGACCGAATGGGAGTAAACTCGGAACAATATCGTTTTAACTCAGAAAACTGGGTTGGAAATACAGATCTAGGTGAGGTTTTGATCTAACTTAGGCCAATAAGTTTGTATGGTGGTGAGTAGGTGGAGGAAAAACAAGAGAGGAATGAAATTTTTCTCCGGACATCCAGTCTTCCAGCAGCCTTTGGAGGAAAAGTCTTAGATATGAGATCCTCTTAGATCCGAAAACTTCAAGAAACTTAAAATGTTGCAATAACCGATATAATCAAACCTACATTATACAGTCATTACACCACCCGACTGGATCATCCATGCCATGGCTTTAAGAGTCAAAAGAAAAGAGTAAGGAAGAGGCTAGATGCCATTAAACAAGAAGTCTCAAATATCAGTCTATAACCAGAGAACCAAAGGCCTCGCTAAAACTTTACAATTGGGAGCTTAGCTCTACCATCGATACTAACAAAATGGCAAAAATGCCTACATATACTTAGAACTAGCTCCATTGCCTGAAATGTGATCATGTCATGCATTCAAGGCTTTACGTCGACGAGCTTCTCTGGCAGGCTGCACATGCAGACATTGGTTAGACTACCCATGAAATATTCTTGTCGGACACGATCTCTGTTAGTCCAGACTGACAACCTACACTTGTGCTTTGTCCCTCTCTAGCCTTCTATTTAAGGGAGGAGATGATGTCTCACCCACCACCCTTATTTTCATTAACTTCTACCTCGGGATCAAAGAGGCCCAAGTCAACTCTACTCCTGGACAATGTGGCGACATTCCCTTGGATGTTGCTGCTTCGTTGGACTGCTAAGAGGGGACCCAGTCAGTGGACGTGGACAAGACTCTTGGCAGGGACAATGACACCAATGTCATGAAGGTGAGACGAGGAGCGCCTATGTGGTCAAGCGAGACAGGTGGAGGGTGACATGGAAAGTGCGGGTGGCGGAAGGTGTGCGCACTGCGCTGGGACAGGTTAGAGGTGGAGTGGCATGGGGTGATGATGTGGGGGAAAATGTGAGGCTGCGGCAACAGACGGGATGGGACCATCTGTCAGGGAGGACATGAGCGGCAGGACACTTGGCGAGAGATGATAGGCGGGAGTGACAAGGGGCTATGGCCTAGTGGTGAGTGGAGGACAGGTGTAGTGTAACGATATGGGGCGTGGGAGTGGAGGATGTGATGGGTAGAGGTGAGAGATGGAGTGGGAGACAAATGTTAGCAGGAGGCGTGAGTGGTAAGCAGAGGAGG
>ML793407.1:602128-626192 GCA_009831015.1 Picea engelmannii
GGGGTCTAACATCACGAGGAGGCGTCCGTGATCTAAAACTACCATATCATACCCCCCCATTAAAGGCAAAATGGCGGGGGGGGTTCGGAATTGAACCCACGCTGTAGATCTGAGCACGCAGATCTCAACTGCTTAGATCCACGTACCTCTTAAAATAAAGCGCCTGATCACAAAACTTAGGATAAGTGGGTTTTTATCCCACTTCTTGTCATTATTTTTCCATGGTGTCCATTCTGAAGGAAGAACACCCCCTTTACCAACATATGTGATAACATCGTCTATCTGACCTTCAAATATAGGAATATCGAAGTTTATTTGTACCTTGAAGGGGGCAGCGCCTTCGCTCAAAAAAGATGTGTCGTCTGTTGGTAACCGCTGAAGGATTTACACGAAACTATCCATCATCTTGTTCCTTTGTTGCATGATCGCTTCCTCAATCAACAGTTTGAAAGGATCTCTTATCCCATCATCTTTATTTTCTCATGCCAAGAGAGGTCGCTTGGCCGTGCGAGAGCTTTTGTCCTCGGGAGAAACAACCTTGTTGGCACATGGGTAGACCCAAGTTTCAACACTCAAGAGAGCACCAACAAATCCCTAAATATCGACCCTTTCGGCAGCATCTGCAAAGCAGATGAAGTCTCACCCGAAGTAGCTATGGGGGAGTTGCAGGACAAAGATGTCTACAACCAGGGGAATATCAAGTGGATCTTGACGCAATACAACGCAGTATACCTAGCTCACTTAACACTAAAATATACTCCACATTCTATATATATGATCTAATACAATAATGTAATAAAAGTATATCAAGGACAAAGATAAAGCATCAATCATACACACATAACACCGAGTATACGTGGTTCACCCTCTCTCTAGGGCTACATCCATAGAACTGTGTTTATGATATATTAATGTAAATATTGCAGTTCTTATATGCACTCTCTGCTAGCAGATCTTCTTCTTCTTCTCTCCTTCTCTTCCCCTCCTGCGCACCCAGCTGCAAGACTTGATCTTCGCACCCAGTTGAAGATCTTACAATGCCAGAAGGCTCTTACTCTCAACCCTTCTCTCGCTCACAACACAATATTCTCTCAATGAACAACAATCAATAACAATGCTCAACAACATTACCGACTTCTACCCACCCGACCCAGGTCCTCTTGACCTTGATTTATACATTACAATTCTTTACCGACAACCTTAGGTCAAAACCTAGGTGCCAAAACCCTAAATACCAAAACCCTAGGTGTCTAAAACCCTAGGTCAACTTGACCTACTTTTCCCGGGCTTCGCCAACCTATATCTCCTTTCTTCCTGCGCGGTGCTAACAGTGGCTTTTCCCGCTATTTGAGTTGTCCTCGATCCATGTACCTTGCTTATCTGTCATCCTTGATCTCCTCATCCAACGACTAGCTTTCTTGGGCTTCACTCCTTCTTTTCTACTATTTTGCTTACTTCGACCCAATAACGGTCACTGTGTCTCCCACGAAGTTTGAATTTTACCTCTTCTTCCTTGATCTTCGCTTGATTCCATACCTGAGGGCCAACAAAGCTCGAGACCCAACTCTTTGTACCCTGACCTCGTTAAGGACATGCATTAAGACGACAAGGAGCAGACCGCTCTGATACCACTGATCCAGATTTTATGAGAAGAACAAAATGACTATAGATTATTAAGAGGTTCTTAACACAAAATATTAGAGATACAGTAAAATTGGTTTTTTATTCAATAAGGAAATAAGCTGAAATTGTAAAATGCAGCGGAAACAAGCTTGTTGGAATGGTGGCGGCTTATCTCTGAGAAGAGATGTGACGGTTATGCTCATTCACAAGAAGATAATTACAATGAGGCTCTGAATGAATTTTTACAATAAATAGGAATGCCAAAAACCCTAGACATCCAAAAACCTAACCCTAGGAGATGAAGTGCCAAAAGTCATGTGGGCCCCGTCTGGGTAAGTTAGTACATCAACTTCCTGGGGTCGTAACTTTTGCATACGATATCCATTTTAGGTGTATGATAGCCCATTGGAAAGGTAACATAGAGGAGATTCATTTTGGGGGCTCGGTCATGCATTCAATTATATATGAGAAGCTCGATCCTGAAAAACCTTCATTTAGGCCCTCAAAATGGTCCGGGAAGTTAAAACTGCTAAAAATAGTAAATTGCCAAAATTATCAGAAAATTGTTTTGAGCCAGTTGGAAAAGATGGGTGGCCACCGATATCCACCTAGATCAATTCGTCATCTGATACATAGAGAGAAGTTTGACAGAAAGTTTGGGAACGTTCAGCACATTCTCGAAGCTTCTGTTGGTGAGTTCAATCCTTCCTTTGTCGGTGACTTCGACAAAAGAGTTGTCCCCCATCAGAATAGGAGGACCTTTGCATTCATCTAATGAAGAATATACTACTTTTGATACATCCATATGATGTGATGCTCCTGAATCTACGATCCAAGCCTCGGGAGAGGAGTTGATGGCAATGAAGGCATGACTAGAATTGCCTTTCTTGGAATTTAGATTGTTGGTCCTTGACCAAGTTTTGAGGATCCTTGGTCATTTTTTACCATTTTGGGACTTCGACAGGCTGTCGAAGGTGGAGTGAAAATCAAAGTTGAGATTGTGGGATCTCGGCCCCTTTTTAGGGCTTTTTGGGTTTTGGGCTTATGTAATGGGTATGGGGATGTCGACCAATGGGTTTATACCCATGCTTAGGCCTATTTTGTAATGTATAAATAAGTAGTTGGGCGATGTAATAAGAGGCCAGTGTGCTAAGTGTTAAGTGGTAATTGCTAAGTGCAAGTTGTAGTAATTGTAATTTCTGTGTGCATACTATGGGAGGCTTGTAGAGCTAAGTGCAAGTGATTGTAAGAGACCATGGAAGGCTTTGTGTTGTAACTCAAGGAAGGAGGATCTAAAGAGGTGCGCAGATATCATGTCCTCTACAGAGTTGATTTTAAGGCTATGTTCATGTAGTTGATTGACTGGAGATAATAAAGAGGAGAAGAGTTGGTGGACGTAGCCCCAGGGTGAGGGTGAACCACATATATCCTATGTTGTGAATTCCTTGTGCTTTTTGGTTGTTCTTTTGTTTATGTGATTCAATGCTTAGTGTGATGTTATATGATAGATGAATCTAATATGATAGCTTAGTGTCGAATAATGTGAATGAATGCTAGATCAGATCTATGTTGGTATGCTTAGTGCTTGAGTTTATTGAAACTATGTGAATACTGCGATGATCTGTTATTAGGGTTTAGCTGCACTGTAAACTAAGACTGGATATTGACGAATCGTAATTACTAAGTGCTTTGTTAAAGCACTACAATCATAGATCTGTGTCCTAGCTAAGGTTGCAGACACTTGAGTCCTACAATCACCCCTGCCTCTACCTCGGGTGAGACTTCATCTTCTTCGCAGGTGTTGCCGAAAGGGCCAGTAGTTAGGGTTTTGTTGGTGCGTTGTTGTAGCGTTGAACCCCGGGTCTGCCCCTGTCCCAACAAATGGTTATGTTGTTAGGATCTGAAACTGTGATTGTTGGGAACTGAGGAAGAAGAAGCTTTGTGCGAAGATATGCCCTGAAACTGTGACTACTGGGAACTAAGGAAGAAGAAGCTTTGTGCAAAGATCTAACCTAAAACTATGAAAGCTCTATGCGTAGATCTGTTGCCCTGGTGCATAGTACTCTACTTGGATTGTGAAGCTTTGTGTTGAGAAGAGAAGTATGATCTGAAGAAAAGAGGTAAGATATGAACGCTTTGTGCTCTGAAAGAGGTAAGAACGGTGAAAATTTTAAGATTTGAAAGCTTTGTGCTCTAAGAAAAGTAAGATAAGTGGAAATTTTTGTTTCAAGAATATGGATCTAGGTATGTTTGATAAAATTTGTCCTAGCCTGAAAACTAGGGCACAGCTAGAAGAAAGAAGATTTGAAATGACTAGATATAATCAAAATAGTGAAAGATATGTTATTCCTATGCATAGAAAGAATGTTTAGACTAACAAATGGATGCAGGATCCTAGAAAGATTTTTTTGCAGGTTAGCTACCATGATCCTAGTGCGCAGTACAGGAAAGGATGGGGATAATTTAAGAGAAAGAGAGAATAAACTCTTTGTTACAGTTGCAGAAGACTGGGACATCTTGCTAAGGAATGCCCTGGTAGAAGACCCAGTTGTCTTTGTTGTAAAGCTATGGATCATAAAGTTCTGGATTTCCCTAGAATGATTGCTAAGGTTGAAAGAATAAATATGAGAAAAGAAAACCCTTAAGAATGTCAAGAAACTAAGATCATGGAAGAACCCCAGAAATAATTAGAAACTGTACTATTGCAAATGAAATAAACCCTGAATGATCACAGAAACATCAACTTACCAGAGATCTTCAAAGAAAAAGAATGCATAGAAACAAGAATAGGAAACTTTGACATTGACTCCATTCTGGATGAGGAAACACAGGTGAATATCATGACAGAAAGAACTTGGGAAATTTTAGGAACGCCTACTATGATTCCTTCATTGGGAGGAATAAGATTATTTAGAGAAAAGTTGATAACCCTATGTGGAAGACTTACCCAGATATCTATGAGTGCTAATGGAACCTTGACAGAAGAAGATTTCAAGGTTTTTAAATTTACTAAGAACAACGCCCCATTTGCTATGTTACTAGGGAAACCTTGGATCTGAAAGGATCAAGCTAGAAAAAAAGAAGAGAAAGTCTTAGAGCAGAAGAGGCAAGAATAAAAAGATTTCATGACTAGGAGGATCGCACATTTGATTGAAGAACAAGAAAACAAGTCGAAGTTATTCAGGACCAGAAACTTGGATGTTGAAGTTGAAAGGACACACGAAGACTTGAGACACCTATCTGTACAGGAAAGTAAAGCACCTACACCAGATAGAGAAGAAGTATTTCCCTTGAACCCTAGTAAAGACCATCAATAGTGCAAAGTTACTATGCCCAGAGAAGATCAGGATCAGAATGGAAAGAGGAATATTGAGACGAAGATCATCGAGAAGAAGGCTAGAAAACTCAATTAGAAGAAAGCAAAGATAGAGAAGTTATAGAAAGTTCCAGAAGGAACTGCGCAGAAGGAAGGATTCCATAATTTAAACTTCATCGAGATATCAATACAACACAACATGGAAAATCAATATGATCATTGGAGGCATTATAACCGTTATCCCAACGACCCGAACGGTTAGTACAACAGTTATGACCAAAAATCTTGCCATCAGACCGTTGGGACCACACCGTAACAGACATAACTGCATTAATGAAGGCTTCTCGCCCATTGGAAAGATCTATTTACTTAGTTGTCTACTTATTCCATCGAGCCTTGCACCGAGAACACTTTTTCCACCCGTGATTATCTAAGCTCACAGATTAGTTGATTTCACGTAGTGATCATCGAGTTATCGCCATCCATCTCGTTACATTGAGTATTTTCTCTTCAACCCGAGATAGTCAGCCACGAGTCTGTATGTCCAAAGAAATTAGCGCAGTCCAAGAGTCTATGAAGGAGATACTCATCGACCTCATGACTAAAAGATTAATGTCTATGGGTGTACAAGCTTCATCGACGAGAGAAGTGCAAGCCTCCCTATCGACTGCTCATGGATCTAGACCATCCCAAGCTGCGATTGAGAAAAGAACTAAGCATAGAGATGACTTGGCGAATGTGAAGTTATAACCGTCCATCCTACCTAAGTACATCCCACCCCTGGCTAGTGTAGTGAGTCGCGACAATGTTCTGAGGGACTTCGACTACATTGTCATCATTGTGTATCTCCCGAAGGGGATATGCGCACTCAGACCATAGCTAGAGAGGATTCCAACCTTGAATATTAGTGACTATAACCTGGGAGACCGTAAGAGCTATGGAATGCTCGCACCTCACAAATATCTAACCAAGATGAAGGGAAAGAAGACAAATATCATCCCTCAGTCGTAGACCATGAACCTCACGCAGTCCACCCTTTTGAATGTAATGAAGATTCCACATTTTGGAAGGCACTAGGAGGTTAACACTTGCGTTAAGATCCTATTGTCATGCTTCCACGGTGGCTATCTGTGGTTGGACAGATGTATCACTCTCGATCCAGTGTTGATCCATAGGATCACGGGACTGAGAATGCAGGGACCAAACCCACAAGACTTCTACCCAGGAAAAGTTGCAGACCGCGCCTTGGCACAGACGATTAAAGAAACATACAACAATGTTGAGAAGGGGATGCAGGGCTACAAGGTAGCCTCCATCTAGAATGGCACAGTGCGCCTAGCATGCCAATTAATTGCAGGAAATCTAGTAAGAAAGAATAGACCCACACATGTTACAGGTTTTGTCGTTAACCTCGCTGAGAAATGCGTGGAAGGCCTACAAATGAACTGGATGAAGTACCTAGTTAACCAGCTCGAACTGGATTGTCGCGAGGCTTAGGATTAGGGCTATGAGTTTCACTTCAGTTGGCTCCTGATCCTCATTATGTTTACTACTTGGGAGATGTCGGAAGGTGCGACGTCCCCTGAGATCAAGCCATTCGAGCCGCTTGTTGCGAAGTTCACCACACTCTAGTATTCGAGCGATATGGGAAAGAAGTGGCAGTCAAATGTAGTATTTCATACCTATTACCTGCAGCTTAGGAGGGATATTGAGTCCTTCCCTCATATGACGTCGAACACCCTGGACAGGTTCAGGCCTCTTATGAAGTTCCATGCAGATAGGAATTTTACTAATATTATTGTCGTGCCGATGAAAGCAAAGAAGAACTTCAGTACTACTACAAGCTCACTACAGAGGACCTGGAAGAAATCATTAAAGACTAGCCTATAGAACTCCTTATCCCTGTTGACCCTGCAGATCTGTCTGACCAGGACCTCATTGGAAACCCAGTGGTTACTCGCGAAGAGTACGATGCCCCCAGTAGCAGTAGGAAGAAGAAGAAGAAATATGTACAGGAAGTACACAACTCACCAAAAGAGACCGCATCCGAGTCACCTAGCAGAGGAGGTGATGACGAAGTGAACAAAGAGGAAAAAGAACAAGAAGAAGATAAGCAAGGCGAAGTAACACCACCACAAAACCTCCCTAATGACACCGATCCATCTAAGAAAATGAAGGTTTCTCCTATGAAACCTTCATCACGGAAGAATTCCAAATCCATTAAGCCAAAGATGTAGAGTGTACTCACGGTCGATGACTTCGAATTCATTATTTCAACTGTAGGAGATGCCTCATAAGAGATTTTTCAAAGAAACAAAGCAAAACAAGAATCCATGTACGATAGAAATGAAGCAGAACTAAGAGGTGTACAACAAGCCCTTTATTCGAGACGGGTAGTATCCATTGCACCCCTACCCTCAGAAGAACTAGAGTTGCGAGATAGCTTGCTCAACTCCGCAGACTGGTTGATGTGACTGAAGCCGGCCTTCATCGAGCACAAGATAAGAAATACCAGGCCACAACGGCCCTGAAACAATCACAGGAAGAATTTATAGAGCAACGCAGGATTTCGCAATAGGAGAAGGACGCCCTTGAAGAGAAGTTCGAAGAAGAGAGAGAAAAGATCTAGCAGGAGAAAGAAAAGCTTCTCACATAGTAGGTCAGAGTAAAAGAAGCAGTCAACAGAGCACTTCACTCTATGACGGGCTTAGAGTAGAAGGAGGAAGAACCAGTAGAACACCAAGTAGCGCAACTCGCAGAAATCATCCAACAAATTCAGTAGAGAATCACAGATTTGGAGCTAAGAACAGTGCCCGGTACTCCGCAGGATGTGCGAGATCAAAGGGAAGTGACTACTCGAGGCACAATGGAAAGAATCAAGGGCCTCACCATGGAATGTAAGCAATTGAGTGATCACAGTGCCCAAACTTATGAGCAACTCACTGAGGATCCTGAACTGAAGACACTTGAGTCACAACTCCAGGAAGTGAAGCAGCAAGCAAAAATAGTACAGGCGCATATGAAGCCCCTGTTAGCCATTGAGAGGATGAAGCGATCCCAAGAAAAGCGCACTGCCCAGTAGCAGGTCCACACCATTCAAAGCAGAGTCATGGAAGTAACTCAAAGGATCCAACCAATACAGGACGAGGCTTACCAACTATTCGTAGAGATCGAAGGCTGAGGAGTAGAACTGGAGCAAGTCAGCATTGCAGCTAAACAACGCTTAGAGGGACCTGTCGAAGAAGCAGTAATCCAAGAGTTCGCTGAGCATGAGGTCGTGGCACAGTGATAGGTCGAAACCGCTCGAGCCAAGCTCGAGGCTTTTGAGGCAGAGCTACCCAGATTAGAGTGACTCGAGATGAGTCACATGTGAGTGTTGGGGGCTTGTTGGCCCTTGACCAAGTTTTGAGGATCCTTGGTCATTTTTTACCATTTTGGGACTTCGACAGACTGTCGAAGGCGGAGCGCAAATCGAAGTGGATATTGCGGGATCTTAGTCCCTTTTTAGGGATTTTTGGGTTTTGGTCTTATGTAATGGGTATGGGGATGTCATCCCATGGGTTTACCCATGCTTAGGCCTATTTTGTAATGTATAAATAAGTAGCTAGGCGATGTAAGAAGAGGCCAGTGTGCTAAGTGCTAAGTGGTAATTTCTAAGTGCAAGTAGTAACTATAATTGCTTTGTGCATACTATGGGAGGCTTGCAGAGCTAAGTTCAAGTGATTGTAAGAGATTGTGGAAGGCTTTGTGTTGTAACTCAAGGAAGGAGGATCTAGCGAGGTGCGCAGATATCCTGTCCTCTGTGGAGTTGATTTTGAGGCTCTGTGCATGTAGTTGATTGACCGAAGATAATAAAGAAGAGAAGATTTGGTGGACGTAGCCCCAGGGTGGGGGTGAACCACGTATATCCTGCGTTGTGAATGCTTTGTGCTTTTTGGTTGTTCTTTTGTTTATGTGATTCAATGCTTAGTGCGATGTTAAATGATAGATGAATCTAATATGGTAACTTAGTGTCGAATAATGTGAATGAATGCTAGATCTGATCTATGTTGGTATGCTTAGTGCTTGAGTTTATTGAATCTATGTCAATACTGCATTGATCTGTTATTAGGGTTTAGCTGCACTGTAAACTAAGATTGAATATTGACGAATCGTAATTACTAAGTGCTCTGCTAAGGTATTACAATCACATATTTGTGTCCCATCTAAGGTTGGAGACACTAGAGTCCTACAACCACCCCTCCATCTACCTCAGGTGAGACTTCATCTGCTTCGCAGGTGTTACCGAAAGAGCCAGTAGTTAGGGTTTTGTTGTAGCATTGTTGTAGCGTTGAACCCTCGGTCTGCCCCTATCCCAACACAGATATTCTGGCTTCTTCTTCTTGGCACCCTCAGGGATGCAATCTCCAAGGTTGTTTTGATGAAGTATTTGAGACATCATATCTATTTGTTTTTGCATGCATGCGGATTTTGAATGGAATCCTTTGTGATAATACGTGCATTTCTCCCCCTTTATTCCCTTTTCCCCTTTGGATCTGAAGGCATCAATGAAGGGTTTTGTGTACCCTTCCTTCTTCAGATGTGTATGAGCTTTATGTTTATCTTTATCTTTAGATTTTTAATATTTTTGGCTGTCATCATGCACAGTGAGTGCATGCGCCCTTGGGCCTTTGATTATGCCCATGTTGATGAGCTTGGTTTGCTCTTATGTCAGGGATTTGATAAAGTCCTCAAGAGAAGGAATCTTCCAGGTGGCTCCGGAGGTGAATCTGGCAGTATGGGATGTGGATACGAATACAGAGAATTCAGGACCAAGCTTGGAGAAAATGATGAGAACCATTTGTTTCTCCTCCTTCGATTTATCAACCCCGCAAGCTTTGAGTTGCGACAATAAATCCTTGAATTTTGTAAAGAAATCTTGGATATTGTTGAATATTTTTGGATCCAATGTGACAAAATCTGCCTCCAACATGTGTCCCCTCATCTCATCCTATTTTCCAAAGAGCCCTTCCAAGGTGGTCCAGGTTTCATTGGGAGTCTTACAGGAAGATATATGAAAAAATATATCGGGAGAAATAAGACTGCAAATTGTTTTGAGTGCCTCATCCATGCGATTTAAGTACTTGGATTTTTCTATGAATGATGTCGGTTATGTATCTGTATTCAATTTTAACATGTACAACCCTCTGGTTCATAGATGTATGGCTATTTTCTCCTTCCATGCAAAATAGTTGTAAGGTGTAAGAATGAATTCTTTTTGGAAATCCATCTTTCCGTTGTCTTCAATCTTTTGTACATACAAAATGTTTTGGTGTAGCTTTTGCTTAGCAGTCCATCAGCTCTGATACCATGTAAATGTGTTGAACCTGCACATAATAGATCTAGCTAAACAATAATACACACATTTGCAGAGAGAATTTGAGAAAGAAGAAGAAGGAGAGAAAGAATGAAATAATTTTCATTAACCGTTGTGAATAATGAATAATTCACACATGATATACTCTGTATAACTCAATGAGGGCGCACTGGAGGAGAACCAATGTGTCATAGTGATGGTCTAGAGTGATCTGGACACACACCAACAATTACGGGAGTGAACTACCACCTAGTCTAGTCTCTCAGGCAATTACGGGAGTGAACTGCCACCTAGTTGAGTTAACTAGTCAAGTAGTCTTCAATTAACTAACTGAACAGAGAGTAGTGAAGAGTTAACTCAGGGAATCAAGGGTAATGCGCCAGTCTGGTGATGATCCCAATGTTTCATGGTGACAAAACCAATGCAACATCTAAACTCAACTCAACTAGTCAAACTAAAGTGTCAACTGAAAGAGAATATTCTCCAAGTGGAATATTCTCTCCTAAAATATAAGAGACTGGATAATGACTAATTATGACTAATAAATGGAAAAAGAAATCCTAGGTTTGTGTGAAGTAACTCCAACAAATAATAGGTGTTAGTGGGATCCCTTCTTTGTGTACCTTCGGTAATCCATATATGTGAGGCATGATTGCATTTTGTGGGATCATCTTCTTTTTTGTGGCATCATAAAGGGAGGACTCTTTAATGGCTCTTGTTACCTCCTTCATGATTTTTATACTAGGTTCTTTATCTATGACTTTATAGCTGACACATGTTAGATGCTCCATCATTTTATTATTGTAGACCTCCTCATCCAAGATTACTATGGCATTACCCTTGTCAGCCTTCATGATTTTGATGTTTTTATTGTGTTTTTATTCCATGAGAGCCTTCATTTCGTCCGTACTCACATTGCTTTTTGGTGGTATAGTTCTTCGCAGTATGACAACACATTCTTGTCTTATTTCTTCCACATAATTATCATTGTATGTGAGGGATTAATCAAAGAAGCCAAAGATCAAACATTGAGAAAAGTGAAGCGCACAATAAAACCTCAAATCCATCTTCCAATGACATTATAACCAGTAAGATTTTTTTAATTATATAAAAAATAAAATTTTGAGTTAGCTCTCTAGAAAATAATAGAATATTAGAGATTAGAAAATTACAAATTGGGAAAAAATATATAATAAAACAATAGATTAATATGAAGTGTTCTACCTATTGGATTATTTTGTGAGAATCGACTATGTAAATTTGGATAAAATAGTTATTTTTTGTTGTTTAAATTGCATTTTTGAATGCATATATGGATTCAGCGTGCTGAAAAACCCCTAAGGCACTTGGATTATACAAACTTAGCCACTCAAATCTGCAGATCCAACCATTCCTCATGGGATTCCATTCCTCACCAGATTTTAGGCAAAATCAAACGAAAAAAGTGGCTAGAAAACTACCAAAAGTGAGAAAGTTTAGACTGCGCGATACTATAATCCATGGCTGACTTTTGGTAGGAATAATAGACATACATTTAATTATTATAATCCAACAGCTATTGCCCTACACCGTTTTTTAATTTAGAGCCTCGTACTACACCTTTTTTATTTATTTAAAGCCCTTTAATTATTCTATCGCAACGGTTATTGACCGGCACCTATTTGATTCGTACGCCTTTGTCGAAATTTGAAGAGGATACCTCAATCCTTGTGGATATGATTACTGCCATTGAAAAAACATCATTGACGGTCCACAAGGAAAAGATCAGGTTGCGATGGATCGAAAATTTTGAGAGGTTGACTAGAGGCATTTGGATTGAATAAGGGAGATGTGAGAGATACTATGTCCCTCTATATATATTCTCTCCCCTCGCATACATACTACTCACAGGTATTCTTCATTTTATCTTTGTGGTTGAAAGCAGGGAAGAAGTAAGTATGTCTGGGCGTGGAAAGGGAGGGAAGGGTTTGGGAAAGGGAGGGGCTAAGAGGCACAAAAAAGTGCTCAAAGATAACATTCAGTGCATCACCCAGCCTGTTGTCAGGCGTCTCTCTAGGAGAGGAGGCGTAAAGCACATCAGCGAGCTCATCTATGAAGAAACGAGAGGCATCTTGAAGATCTTCTTGGACAACGTCATTAGAGATGCAGTGACATACACAGAACACGCCAAGATAAAGACCATCACAGACATGATTGTCGTCTACTCCCTCAAGAGGCAAGGACGAACCCCCTACGGATTCGGAGGCTGATCGTTATTTTTCTCGGCCATTAATCACTCACTCATTCATGGTGTCTGTTGACACCACCCTCTGCCTCTTTGGGAAATTGCATCCTTCCTACTCACTGTTGAATGTCTAAAGACTTAGAATAATGGGAAACCAACACAGGTGAGGCTATGCTCACAATATCTTGTTATTCAATGAAGATTGATTACATCATTATATAGGAAACAACTCTACTTAGTCGATTACAACAAACCACGAAAAACTAGAATCTACATTAAGTGAAGTAGTGTTCAACTATGCAACTGACTCTTGCTCCATTATTTCCAAGTCTCCCCCTTAATGGAGAATGGATTGAATCCTACACCTAACATCTCCCTAAACAACTCAAACTTAATCTTTCCAAGAGGCTTAGTGAAAATATCAACAACATTTTCACAAGTATTGCAATACATAAGAGTTATTTCATTGGACTACAACTTTTCTCTAACAAAATGAAACTGAGCATCGACATGCTTTGTTCTTGCATGAAAAATCGAATTATTCGCCAGCTTGATTGAACTTTGATTATCACATTTTACCATCGTAGGTTCCTTTTGTTCTTCTCCAACATCTTGAAGAAGTCTTCTCAACCAAACAACTTCACAAGTTGCTGCACACACGGCTTTATATTCTGCTTCAGTAGAAGACAAAGATATAGTAAGCTGCTTTTTACTACTCCATGAAACAACCCCGGATCCAATGCCAAACATATATCCAGTTGTTGATATTCGATCATCTGGATTGCCAGTCCAGTCAGAATCTCAGTAACCTGTCAACTCAACATCAAATGCATCAGTATATTTAATACCATAATCAAGTGTTCCTTTTAGATACCTGAGTACTACCTTTGTTGCATTCCAATTGCTTTCATGAGGTTTCGCCATGAACTGACTTAACACACTCACATAATATGTAATATCAGGTTTGGTTGTGGTGAGATCATTCAAACTACCCACCATTTCTCTATACATTGTGGCATTCACCTCCTTCGAACCATCATCACAAGAAAGTTTCACATTTTGTTGCATGGGAACAGTAGAAGACTTATAGTAATCCATTTTAAATCTTTTAAGTACTTCTTTGACATACTTACTCTGACAAACAAAAGTTTGGCCTGCATTTCTCCAAACTTCAAGACCTAGGCAGTAATGTAACTCACCAAGATCTTTCATTTCAAAAACTTGTGACAACTGCTCCTTGATTTCATCAATTAATTTCTCTGCATTTCATGTAATTATAAAATCATCAACATATAAGGAAATCAATACTATATACCCCTGCTCATCAAATTTGGTATACATATTTGGATCATTTTTTCTCCTCATAAAACCTTGTTGAAGAAAGAAAAAGTCTATCTTCTCATACCATGACCTAGGTGCTTGTTTTAGTCCATACAATGATTTCTTTAACTTACACACTAAGTGTTCTTGCCCTTGTTCTACAAACCCTTCAGGTTGAGTAAGGTAAACCTGCTCCTTTAACTCACCATTCAAAAATGTAGATTTAACATCTAATTGGTGTAGCTTCCAATGGTACTTTGTAGCTAAAGCAATTAACAATCTGATAGTATTCAATTTAGCTACTAGTGCAAATGTTTCATCATAATCAATACCTTTTGTTTGTGAATACCCCTTTGTCACCAGTCTAGCCTTATATTTGTCTATACTACCATCTGATTTAAATTTGGGTTTGTATATCCATTTGAATCCAATGGGATTTTTATGTTTAGGCAATTCAGTCAAATCCCAAGTATTGTTTTTCATTATAGATTCATATTCTTCCTCCATTGCATTTCACCATTCATCATGTTCATTAGCTTCATCAAAACTCATGGGTTCTATGACATTTGAAATAATACTCATTAGGGCATAGTCTCTATACCTCTCGAGGAGCCGAACCTGTCGTGAAGATATTCTCAACTGATTATCTTCCTCCCCACTTTGTGAATATCTGTCTTTGCCTCTAGGTGAACTGTGATTGCTTGAAGTGTCCATATCACTGAGTTCTTCTTGTTGTTGTTGTTGTTGTCACTGCGGTTGCGGTGGTTGTTGTTGAGATGGTTGTTTTTGCTCTTCTTTAACTCCTTCATCAAGAAGTCTATGCCATTACTCGTGACTGTTGTTGTCATGATTTCCTGCTTCCTACTCATGGAAAAGTACATATCTACTCGCAAATACTTTGTGAGTAGAAGGATCAAACTGTTTGTATGTTTTGAATTCAGAACAGTACCCAATGAAAATACATTTAATGGCTTTAGCATCTAATTTATTCCTATTCTCCTTTGGAATATGTGCAAAAGCCTTACACCCAAATACTTTCAAATTATGAACTTCAGGTTTGGAACCATACAAGGCTTCGAAAGGAGTAACATTATCAAGACACCTTGTTGGACTTCTATTCTTTAAATAAACTGAATATTTATGGCTTCAGCCTAAAATGCATTCGAGAGATTCTTACCTTTCATCATACTGTGTGCACACTCTACCAAATTTCTATTTTTCCTTTTAGCGACTTCATTTTGCTGTGGAGTGTGAGGTACTGTAAACTGTTGTATTATTCCATGATCTTTGAAATATTTGATGAAGTCCCCTTATTTGTACTCTCCCCCTTGATCTGAACGAAGGATTTTGATGGATTTTCCTGTCTGCTTTTCCACCATGGTTCTGAATTCCTTAAAGTACTCTAAAACATCACTTTTTCTTCTAAGGAAGTAAACCCATGTGTATCTCGTGCAATCATCAATAAATAACAAAAAGTAAAATGCACCTCCTAAAGACCTAGTCTGCATAGGCCCGCAAACATCAATATGCACAAGATCTAAAACATCTCTCTTTTTCCTATCAGGATTAGAGGGGAATTCATCTATGTGCATCTTTTTGAATGCACATCCATCACAAGCAACATTTTCATTCTTTAACATGGGGAGTCCTTCAACCATATTTTGTTTCTGTAATAACAATAAATCAGGATGATTGATGTGGCCATACCTTTGATGCCAAAGAATCTATGTTGGTATAGTTGCAGAAGTCAGTGTGTGATGTGCTTTGTTGGTAACATCAAGTTTGTATAGGCCTCCTGCTCTGACTCCCGTTGCAACAATTTTGAATTGGTCAAGCAGATCCTTCACTATGCAATAATTCTTGAAGAATTCAACCTTCAAGTTTTGATCTGTAATGGTGGACACAGAGATCAAATTTTTATTTATCCCTGGCACATACACCACATTGCGCATGTGACGAACAGTACCAATCGACAATGTCACAGGATTGTCTCTGTATCCCTTGATCTGATGAGCGTGGTCATCTCCAAGATGTATGTTGGCTCCATTCTGTGTTTCTTTAAAATTAGTGTACCACATCTTATTACATGTCATATGTACTAATGCTCCAGAATCCACAAACCAGGAATCATAATCAACTATTTTAGTAGATAAAGTAGCATTAGACACAAACAACCTAAGATCATGTGAATCAAAATTCGGGGGTTCATCAATATCATCACTAGCAATAAATAATCCGAGATCATGATTTGAATATTTTTCTGCATAATGACCTTAATGTGTTATAGGTTTATTCCTAGCCTCATCACTCTTCTTATTATGACAGTCTCTAATAATATGTCCAGGTCAACCACAATAAAAACAACTCTTGGACTCAATCCTGTTAGATTGCATACCTCGATTCGGCCTTGGAGATTGTCTTCTCTACAATGAACTACCTCTCTACGATGAACTACCTCCTCTACCTCTTTCTCCTGATCTCCCTCTCGCAGATATCTTATTTGACCACAGTGTCAAATCTTTATTCTGAGGCTTCATATTCCCGCACCTCTCTTCATCTTGCAGCAAAATACATGTCAGTTCTTCAAACGTAGGAGGTTTCTTCCTTGCTGCGAGACCTATTATGAACATCTGGTAATCTTCTAGCATGTCATTTAAGGTAATAGTGACAAGATTAGTGTTGGAAACAGTTTCCCCTATATTTCCTAGCTTGTCTTTCACCTCTTTAATACGACCCAAAAATGAACTAACAGTTTCATTTTCATCCATCTTAATGCCTAGCAATTTAGTTTTCAGGAACAAAATGTGATTTGTATTGCTAGTTTCATACAAGGCTTTAAGCGTTGTCCACGTTTCAGCAGAAGTGTTAGCTTCTCTAATATGTGGAATTATGTTATCTTTAACAGACATACGCAACAATACCTTTGCTTTGTTTTCGCGCTTCTCCCAATCTTGGATCTGTGTTGTTGTCGCACCTACAACTACATTAGGTTTCACTTCAGTTCCCTTTGCAATGTTCCAGACACCATAGCCCTCCATCAGGGTCTGCATGTTGAATTTCCAGTTAATGAAATTCAAGCCATCTAACTTGTTGGATTTGTTGAGGTAGGTCTCCACCAGAGGATTCGCCATCTATGCAAGTGTCTGCTCGTTCAATCAGACAATAGATCCTTGTATCACCAAACACACTTCAATACTGAAGGCGATGAGTCAGCAAGAATATGCAAAACTTTCGTCAAGTGTTGAGCAGTCCGTCGCTCTACCTTCAGATCCACCGATATGTCTCTACCTTGACTCTCAGTTTTCTTAAAAGAAGTATAAGAAAACCTTAAAAAGGAAAACCTTAACACCACTCCATGCATAAAAAACTCATCCTCAAAAGAAACCTCAACACCACTTCATGCATATAAAAAAAAAATAGAAATTCCTTAAGAAAACCTTTTTTTTTTAAATACACATACATGCATCCACCTTTAAATCATGCATCCTCCTATGCATAAGAATAACCCCTTCCTCACGCTTCAAAGCTTCACATATAAAAATAAATAAAGCTCATATAAAGGCATATAAAAAGCTCACACTCATGAAAAGGAACCTTCACGATTTATAAGATATAAAGTGATTTAAAATCTTAACACTTCCATCATTTGTATAAGAAATCATGGCACCCTTTAATCCTTTCATAAAATAAAACAAACGTGCAGCAAGCTCATGGAGATGATTCCAACAAGCTCACGGTTTTCCACAAACAATTGGTCAGCGCTAGTCAAATCTACCATAAGATGGGAGGGGGAGCGTGAGTCACCACTTTCAACGCTCTTGGAGAGTGAGAGGGGGAGCGCTAGCATGTTACGCTCTCAAACGGATAGACAGGGAGTGCGAGACCTCTGAAATTAAAATTTTTATAAATGTGAGAGCGTCGACGCTCTCTAACACTGTATAGGGGTGTTGACAATTTTTCAATTTTTTTTTCGAGATCTCATACTTTGGATCTCGTCTTAGAGAGATGGATCTCCAACACTGTTCTGATACCAATTTAGAATTATGAAAAAACAACACAGGTGAAGCTATGCTCACAATCTCTTGTTATTCAATGAAGACTGATTACATCATTATATAAGAAATGACTCTACTTAGTTGGTTACAACAAACCACATAAAACTAGAATCTACATTCAGTGAAGTAGAGTTCAACTACACAACTGACTCTTGCTTCATTATTTCCAAGTGTGTTGCTTCCCTTGGAAGTTTAAATATACAAATTGCAGGTTTCTCGAGTTGTTTCTGATTTTTACTTTCATTGAGAATTTCTGCGAAGTGATTGGTTTTTGGGGTTTTATTTTTGTGCACTTAAAAAATCCTTCCCTCAACGACTTGAATTTGAGTACGTGGTACCCCAGATAGATTCCATGGTCAATATTTTGCAATCTATAGCAAATTTGTTTTGGTTTTGTTTGTTCTTTACTCAATATGTTAGGCGATAGCAGAATTTTAATGTAAAATGGGGTATCAGTGGGTTGAATCTGCCGAGCCTTGACAAAAAATTTAGTCTCGACTGTTGTTCTTGTTAATTTTTTGAGAAGGGACAAATGAATATATTGATTGTGTTTGCAATGAAGCGGGCTAAACGTTTTTGATGAATTTATGATCTTGTAGAATTAGGTGTAAAATCTCTCTTGATTCTTTTATTATAATGTTGACGATGTATTTCTCTTTGATTGTCATCCCCCTCTTCAAATCCCGAAAGTTTTATTTTCGCGGTTCCGTGGGAGAAAAAACAGAGTGGTGTGCAAACCGGAGGTGTCTGCATCAATTTATAATTTGCCCCTGTGCGGACCCTGAGCAACCGAGTGTTGCGCAAACTAGAGGTGTCTCCCTCAAGAAATATGTTATAGCTTCCAAAACCCCGAACTCGATTGTGCGTTCTGGCAATGGTTGGATTTTCTGTGAGTCGATTGATATGTCTGGACACACAATTGAGTTAAAGATGGCATGAATGAATGGACCAAAAAGGGATAAAAGGGATATGAAGGACAATGAGAGGATGAAGGTTCCATAGAGAATCACATCACAGTTAATATGTCCCAGGGAAAACAAAAAATCTACTATGAAATACTTAACATATTAATTCAGAAAGTGGTCCTCAACCTCATTCTCCTCCATAGCAAGGAGTGGCTCTAGTTCTTCAACATCCATGGGGTTAAGGGGTTGACCCCCTATTTCTTTCTCCTTTGAAGCTTGTTGATTAGAGTTCACATAAACAAGATTATTGGAATCCCACGAGAAGGATTCCATTTGTTGGGGTTGCATCAATTCCCACAATTGTTAACATTCCACCTCTAAAACATCGATCCTCCTAATCTGTACTTGAAGCAATTCCACAACATCAACCAACTTCACATTGATACAGTGCAAGGATTGACTGGCCTCCTTGTGCTTACAGAGGACCTTCTTCAAGTCCTGCCAATCGATGCCACCCATCCTTACTGCAAACAAACCTTGTATAGACAAGAGATTAACATGAAAAAGACAATTACCACACTTCCCAATTTCAGATGAAAACCATAGGTTGACAACCCTACTTCCAACATGACAGAAAGCCCGAAATGAAAGATTTCGAAGACAACTCAAATGAAAAACTAGTAAATTGGAAACAAGAAAAAGCAACAGTGAAACCTAGTAATATCCAGACCATTCCAAAAAAACCACTAGCATCGAGAAGGCAGGGAATTCCAGAATTTTGAAGCCGACCCAATAGACAAGAAAGCAAAAACCTTCCAAAACCCTAGAGCACCTCCTCACCAAATAAATCTGACTATCAACCGTAGAAGAGAAAATTGCCTCTCAACCAGACGCAAACCACCTCAACTACCCTCCATATCCAAAATGCACCCACATTTGAAAGGCTCATCACACCTATTACCATTAATTTCAAGACATGCTAGCGCCCTCTTCCAGTGTACGAGCAATAAGAAACTTATGCCAGCTCATTCTATACGTGTCGAAATCGCTCTGTGCATTTAATTGAATGAGAGGATGCCAACCACTTAGATTATGGGACGTTATTAGTGGAAATAATTCCATTTTTAACCAAGGTTCCCTCATTTAATTAAGGTGCCATTTTAGTCCATCGATCGAGTGTATTGTTTAGCTCCCTTTTGATGTGGAAGAAGACTATTTTTTCAAACATGGAGGCCAGACAACGAGTCCTTGTAAGAATAGTTTTTAGAACATTACTCCCCAAATCACTATGATTGACAATAACTCTTATTATCAACATCGAATCCCCCAATACTACCATCTCATTGAGTTCGAATTCTTTCACGATTTTCAAACTCATTCATAATGAATAGGACTCCTTACAGTGAAAGGAGATGGAGATTATGATGATTCTTCTGCTCACATTGAATTTTCTATGGAGGAAGTGGATGTCGGGCATTGGAAAGGTGGACTTCTTATGGACAGAGTGAGGATTGAACCCAAAAACTACTTCGATGGATTTCCATGGATGCTTTATTTGGAAATGTTATCCCCCCGGTTCGACAATAAGGGTTAACCGTATAATAGCTTACCCGGTTACCTGAGTGCCTTCCAGACTTTGTTGAATATATACAATGCAAAGGACGCCCAAGAAACCTGAATGTGTTACTATACAAAGGAAGATTGGATGCGAGAAGGTGCTAGTGGCATATGAAATCAAGGATAGGCCCTCTGCTTTGACTCCCAATGATTGGGAGCGAGTTGTGGCTGTTTTTGTGCTGGGAAAAGAGTGGCAGTTTAAGGACTGGCCTTTCAAGGACCATGCATAGATCTTCAATAAGAGTAAGTTTATTCTTGATGAACTCTTAGTTTTATAATTAACTGAATACCTGATGCTTTCTGCTAGCTTTTGTGATTGCACCTTCGGCTTGTGCCTTAGGATTCTGCCTGTGCGTCACGGTTATCTTTAGGATCGTGCGTCAAGATTATGCATGTGCCTGAGGAAATGAAAGAAAAAATACACTTTCCAACACAAGTGAGCCAGTCGTTCCTCCATGAATGTGATTGGGAAGAAGGCCTAAAGAGAGGGGATAACAGATCATCCACGCCCAGAGTCACCATCAAGAAAAGCAGAAAGCTATGGAAAAAATAATTGGTATGTACACCGCCCAACAAAAACCGGTCAGTGTTAGGCACTGAATATAGGTATAAAATATAAGATCCATGCCTAGAGCCACCAGCAAGAAAAACATTAGGCTATGGAAAAAATCACTGGTATGTATACCACCCAGCAAAAATAATTCAATGCTAGGTATTATGTATTGAATATAGAATTAGGAAAAATGTAAAAAAAAAAAATAGCTGAAATGTTAAAAAATAATTGTAGAACAAAACGAAGTCTTTGCCTGTTAAGAAATTGAATAGTTATGTGAGTTCTGCAGCCAAGTATGGTGAGTAAAATTCAATGGCTCTCACAACAAGCTCTCAATGGCTCTGAGCACAGACTCTACATTTGGCTCTCAGCACAGGCTTGCATTTCCCCCTTCTCTGCATGGTGCTAGATATCTGTAATATTTCCCTTCACTACATGGGTGAAGGAACAGGTAGAGGCATGTTGCAGGTGGAAGGAAAACATTAATGGAAGGAAAACACTCACGGAGATTCACTACATGGTGTAGGCAGAGTTAGAGGCATGGTGCAGGTGGAAGGAAAACACTCACAGAGATTGATTTAGAACAGGGACAACATAATTATAGCAATTTGTCGCAACACTTGGTGACGCTCAATATCGCAACACTTAGTGAAGCTCAAGATCGCAACACCTGTGAATCCATTGCCATGAGGAGATGTACCTAAATTATATCATCTATGGAAGATGCATGGAAAACAATTAATGTTATGGAAGTAATGCTAGCTTGAAAGTTAGCATTACTTCCTCTTGAATCTCAGTTCCTAAGTTTACATTCAAATAAGTTAAATTGTGTGGAACTTTATCCTAACTTTGCCTCATATTGCCTCGATATGAGGTCAAATAAGATTTCAAATTCAAAACTTACCATAAAATATGAAATACGAGTCCACAAATTTAGGAATTAGGAAAAACTTTAGGTTAAATGTGTTGGTTTTTGTGCCAAAATAATAGATCGGTAGAGAATCGATTACTATAGTCTCTACCAGCCCGAAGGGTAGGGACTAATAAGGAACACCGTCAATTAAATGATAAACTTATGAAAAATGTCAATTTATTATATTAAAACATATACATTTTTTTGATATTAATTATATATTATAGTTATTTTTAATTAGGTAGAAGAGATGGTAAGATTCCTCTTGTTATTGAAATCATTTATATCAATGCATTAAGATTCAAGGTTCTTGATATCTTACAAACTCTTATAAGAGATTAGAAAACTAATCAAGAATGTTGAGAAATAGATGCAAAATAAAACAAACCAAGAGGTACTAGAGTTTGCATGCCACTTCTTACTCTTTCCATTTCCATTGTAGTTTCATATGTGTTGAGATGTTTATTGCATAGTTCTTATTTCAAGTTTGAAAAAGAAAAAGAAAAAATCAAGATTTTATGGAGTAGTTTTTAGTTTGTTATCTTTGTATTTGTTTTTGTATTTAAATAATTTTTCAAAAAAATAAAATAAAATTATATTCATAGTTGAATTGATATTTACACTCTTCAAGTAATTTTGACACTAGACATAAAAGCACATATTCAAAAACTTTGTCTTCTTAGACTTAGAATTAACTTCTACACTAGTATTAGAATAAAATAGAGCCCATGCATAAATTCTTGAACGTTTAGTCCAATAGATGGACTTTATACATACCTAGAAAAATTAAGATCAAAATGATAACATTATTTCTAACACTTTAATGGAACATAAACAAAAGGTTAACACTAGCATTTTTAGTCCCTGTCGTAGGCATAGAGGGACTATAGCGATCAATAATTCGTTGACCTCATATTAGTTTGTCCTTTGACCACAAATATTTGCATAATATTTATTGTTGGAGCTAGGGAACTAAAAACATTGAATTTTATATAATAAAAAGTACCATATATGTAATGATCTGACTGGATAATAGATTGGAGGTCTTATTGTTGGCTTCGCTATTCCCAATGTTTTATATATTATCATATCCAAACTTTTTGATCGTATACAGTCTTTTTGAATCATATATTTTTCTTATGCATTGCTTGAAGGTAGATTAATGCTAGCATTAGTTCGAATGTTTGTCTTAGCATTTTCTGCTAGCATTGTCTTAGATCATACACAATGTTTTTTTATTTGTAATAATCATATTGAAATGTTTAGATATCCAAGATTTATAGTGATCGATAATTCCAAAGTTTATAACCTTGTATTGTGATTTATTTTTTTATTTGTGCTACTATTATTGGTCCCTGCCGCATGTATTTGTATTGAAATGTATTGACACTTTTTTTGAGGTGCTTTAAAAGGCCTGACAGCTTAAATGTTTACATAATGTGAGGTCCTCCAACATGCCTGAAAACTTAAATGTTTGCATACCGTGAGGCCCTTAAACAGCCTGATAGCCTTAAATGTTTATCTAAATATGCTTCTCGGAGTACATTTTTCCTCGAAATTTTCCATACAATGTTGCAGTGATTTTGGACAATATTGTTGTCCACTGCATGTTGAATAGGCATTGTATGTTTCATCCTTCTTCTAGCCTTGCAATGCAATTTCGCCTTCGTTGAAGCTACATACATTATTTACCGGTTTGATGAGTGCTTCTTCTTCGTTGGTTCATCGGTTGTTGCTTGTTGTTGTTGTTTGGTTCACAATTTGACCTGCGCTTCTGCCTTTCATCGTTTCAGAGTAAGTTTCCATGCCATAGTTTCATTTTCTATTCCTTCTTTGTTGTTCAGTGTTTGCAGTTTGCAAGTGAGAATGTTTGCTTATTTCTATTGGCATGCTCGTCATATGTTTCAGGTTCCTTTTGTGCTTCGACTACAGTTTCGTAATCGTTGGAGATACATATGTTGTTTATTGGTTCGATGGTTGTTGCTTGTTCGTTGGTTCGTTGCTTCGTCGGTTGCTGATTGTGTTTGTTTGGCTCAAGTTTACGCTTTGGGGCCCTGGGGCTACAGTTGGGCCTGTTCGTGCTTTCTCATTGGTTTGGTGCTTGTTGTTTTCTTTTGTTTGATTTGGCTTTGCAGGGTAGGGGTCCTTCGCCAATAGTTGGAGTTTTTTTTTTTTTTTTTTT
>ML793407.1:628044-650031 GCA_009831015.1 Picea engelmannii
TTAGTTCTTGTTTAATTCTTGTTAATACCTTTATTGTTTTCTTTCTAACCTTTTGCATTACAGCTGTCATGACTAGAAGAGCCCAACTAGGCATGTAAGTGCTCACTTTTTGCTCACCCATTGACGAAAAGAGCACGAACACTCCCCATCTCTACTTTTTCCATTTTCTATTATCCCTTTTGTTTTCTAATTGCTCTGCTTAGTGGTCTTTCTGAAAATGCCTTGGTGCATCGGTTGACGGACTAACGGTTTCACATTTATGGTCTTCCTTGGCGAAGCCAACCAATGGTGTAGGGTTACAGGTTCGGTGTTGTTGGCAGGTCCAACCGCTTGACGACCTCTGCTGAAATCAGGTTCTTCTGACTACCGCTATTGACAATGAAATGAAGCGGAGCCCCCTTTACCCATATCTGCGAGTGAAAGAGGTGTTTCCCTTCCTCTGGTTCTTCGGTTTCGCTTTGACCGAACTTTGGTGGTAGCGACAGTGGCACTGTGTTCAACATCGATAATCTTCTTCCCTCCTTTAGGATTTGATTTGGAATCAGAATCGGCCTCTGACTCAGAAGCCTTCAGTTTGACCATGAGGGACTGCTTGGAGTGATATTCTTTGGTGTTGTGCCAAGGGATTTTATGGTACTCGCACCATTTTCCCGTGTCCTTCTTCGTCTTCTCATTGCCCTTCTTGTGTTGCGGCTTGGACTGGTTGTCCTGAGGGCGACCATCTCAACTTGGTCCCTTGTTGTGTGGGTTGGGTATGTCTTTTCCCTGCTTCGGCTGTGAGGGGTTTGCATATCCAAATTCTCGCCTTTTCTGCTCAATCTTAACAATGTATCTATAAGCCATTCCCAATGAGGCGATGTCCAAAAACTCCATTTCTGTTTGAATGTATCTATGAAAACAACCGTGGTATTTGAGCACTAGATGACGCTTAGAGTCTTTGATACCAAATTTGGTGCGTAGGGTATGGAAAATATTGGTGAAATATGGTACTGTTTGGTCCCTTTCTTGACGTAGGGTGGTCCATCTGGTGTACTGGTCCTCGTAGCTTCCAACAGGGTAGTATTGTTCTTTAATGGTGTCCCAGAAGGAATCCCGTGTAGGGGCCACCACAAACATTGCAAATTCCTCCATGACCCTTTGCTCAGAGTAAGTATCCCACCAGTCTTTAACATGGGGAATGACCTTGAGGAGTGCAAAAGTGATATTTTCCCTATTGGAAAAATTGTGGACCGAAAAATACCCTTCGAGTAGATTCAACCATTTATCTACAACATCCGCATCTATCAACCCTTCAAATAATGGGATATCAAAATTTACTTGTACCTTGAAGGGGGTTGCATGGCTGCTTGATGAAGATGCTTCTCCTGTGGGCAGTTGTCGAAGGATCTGTGCGAAGTTGTCCATCATTTCGTTCCTTTGTCGCGCGAGGGATTCCTCGAGTAACATTTTAATAGGATCTCCTGCTCCATCATCTTTCTTTTCGTTCCCCATGGGTTGTTGTCGGGATCAGCGTGACCGATCTTATAATGGCTCGATTGGTTTGAGTCCCAACTTCTTGTACCCAGATCTTGTCAGGGACATGCAAGAAGAAAAATAAATGAAGAGCAGACTGCTCTGATACCACTGATCCGGGTTTAGGAGCAGAACGAACTAATTAACATACTGAATACAATAAACACGGAGATATGAAGAATAACACAGATATCCAGTGAACAATATCTTTTATTGAATAATGAAATAGGTTGAAACTGTAAAACTGCAGAACTGAAACACTTGCTTGAATGGTGGTAGTTATCTCTGAGAAGAGATGTGGCTGCTACGCACATCTGTCTAAGCAGAATGAATTACAATGAGTCTCTAGAGGCCTTTTTGATATTACTCATGAATGCCAAAACCCTAGACATCCAAAAACCTAACCTAGGAGGTGAAACGTCAAAAGTCATGTGGCCCCCTATGGGTAAGTTGGTACCTCAACTTCTCGAGGTCATAACTTTTTCATACGACCTTCGTTTTAGGTGCGTGATAGTCCATTGAAAAGGTCATTCAAAGAACTACACATTCCTTCATCAAGCTCTAATTCCGTCTACAATTTGACTATGGCGAGCCAAAAAAACATTGTTTAGGGCTCCAAAACGACCCTAGAAGTACACCAAGATGTGCTGACATGAAAACATACAAAATAAGCGAGTTGGATTAGGTGAAAGGCCACCAATATCCACCTAAAATATGTGTAGGGCTTCAAATAGCCCCAGAAGTGTAGAACCCACAATTACAAAGAAGTACATAAGAACGTGTTGAACTAAAAACAGACAAGAGGAGCCAGTTGGAATAGGTGGGTGGCCACCAATAACCAACTGGATCACATACTTTGTTTGGATTCAACGCTTATTGTAATAATACTTATTCATTATTCAACGTTGTGTAGGGATAACTATGGGAAGAGGAAGATGAGGCGATGAGGTGGAGAGGACAGGGTTTTGGCAAGAAAAGGGTAGAATGTATAGATCAACAACTAGGCAATGTAGCAACTACGATTGAAGAAGGCGATGTTGTGATGGGAAGGCTCTATGACATCATTGTCAGAGAGACGAAGACGGTACTGTCAGAGAGAGACGATATTGGCAACTATAGGGGTCAAGCTAGGATAAAGTATTAATGCACGCTGCGGTGAATAACAGGTCGTCACCGCGGTAATTAATCCAAGAAGCTAAAAATAAAACATAAGAAGAGCGAAAAATATCATTGTATGTGAGGGATTAACCCAAGAAGCCAAAGATTAAACATCCGAAAAAACATAGGAAGAGCGAAAAATATCATTTAATTCTTAATGGAACCCGCGTCTAGTTTTTTCAACCAACGTTTCAGACTACTACAGATATGAGTCCATCATCAGGGCGATAGCTCAATCTAAGATTGGGATGAGGGGTAGAGATGACCAACACGTGAATACATATAAATTTTGACTAGAAATTCTTGATGTTAGTGAGGTCGGATCACTACTTTTGGATGCATGTATTCTAGCTGACAAATCAAGTTATATGTTGATGCATTTTTATCCGGTTTAAGACCGGTCTCCAGGTGTCACTAAGCTTCATTCTCTCGTCTTGATTTAGCATATTATTCCTTATTTCGATTTCCAAAGCCTCTCTCATTCTTATTTGATTATAATGCTCTTCTTTGGTGATTAACGAGGCTTTTTCCATGCAAATCTAGTGAGCGGTGTTGTGCGAGTGTTCAACTAGAGCCGATTTAGCTATGCAATCATGAGTAATGTTGGTGATATGTTCTTTGAGACAAACACCTAGAAAGCGCCCAATTTCACCAATATAGACCATCCCACATGAGCAAGGTATTTCGTACACCCCTTTTATTTTTCTAGGATCCTTTACGTCTTTTGCATAATCGACGAATCTCTTGAGGGTGTTCGGGGGAGCAAAAGAAACAACGATGTTTCTTCTTTTTAAGATCTTGGCAATTCGATTAGTAGTTCCCTTGAGGTATGGGAGAGTAATTATGGGAATGTTAAACTCTTGTATGCATTGTCCAATCTTTACTTTTCTTATTGCCTTCTTGATCTGTCCGTCATGGTATCCATTTTCTTTGAAGACCTTTTTGAGGTGATCGAATTCTTGTTCAAGATGATTTGGGTCCGAGATTATTTTTTCTTTACATGCGAGTGTCTGGATAACTCCGACTTTTGAGCTGGGTGGTGGTGAGATTGTGCATGGAGGTATCTATCCATGCGGGTTTTATTTCTATATACTTGATACCCTAGTATTTTATTTTGTTTCTTGGTGAGAAGCACGTCAAGAAAGGGAAGCTTCTTGTCTTTCTCCAATTCTACTGTGAATTTGATATGTTGTGAAAGGTTGTTTAGGTGTGTTGGGAAGTCTTCTAGCTTTTTCTTTCCATGCCGCCATTTTGCAAATATGTCGTCAACATACCTTTTCCATTCATCAGGGGTGAGAGGAAAAGAGTTTATGGCCCTTGTTTCAAAATCTTCCATATAAACGTTAGCTACGCCCGGGGACAATGGGGAGCCCATAGCAACACCATGAATATGTTCATATAGGTTCCCTTTGTATGAAAAATATGTTGACTTTAGACAGATTCTTACCAGATTTGCAGTTTGGTTGTCTGTTAAGTTCTTTATGATATCGATGGCCTCATCCATTGGGATCTTAGTGTACAATGTGACGATATCAAAACTTACTAGAATGTCCTCCTCCTTCACCTCTAGGTTTTTAATCCATTCAATGAATGAGGTAGAGTTCTTTACGAAAGATGATGTGTTGCCTACAAGTAGAAGAAGCTTCTTACCCAAGAATTTCGCAAGGTAGTAGGTAGGTGATCCTATAGTATTCACAATAGGTGTTAGTGGATCCCTTCTTTGTGTATCTTCAATAATCCATATATGCGAGGCATGATTGTATTTTCCGGGATCATCTTCTTTTTGGTGGCATCATCAAGGGAGGACTCTTTAATGACTCTTGTTACCACCTTCATGATTTTTATACCAGGGTCTTTATCTATGACTTTATAGCTGCCACATGCTAGATGCTCCATCATTTTATTATGGTAGACCTCCTCGTCCAAGATCATTGTGGCATTACCCTTGTCAACCTTCATGATTTTGATGTTTTTATTCCATGAGAGCCTTCATTTCATCTATACTTGTATTGTTTTTTGGTGGTTTAACTCTTTGCCGCATTCTTGTCTTATTTCTTCCGCATAATTATCATTGTATATGAGGGATTAATCCAAGAAACCAAAAACAAAACATTGAGAAAAGTGAAATCCTTAATAAACCTCAAATCCATCTTCCACTCCGATTATAACTAATAAGCTTTTTTTAATTATATAAAAAATAAAATTTTGAGTTTGCTCTCTAGAACATAATATTAAAGATTATAAAATTAGAAATGGGGAAAAAATATATAATCAAACAACAGATTAATATGAAATAGATGCCCAATCCATACTATAATCCATGGCTGGCCTTTGGCCGGAATAATAGACATACATTTAATTATTATATTCCAACAGCTATTGCCCTAAACCTTTTTTTAATTTAGGGTTTTTAATTTAAGGCCCCATACTACACCTTTTATTTATTTATTTAAAGTCCTTTAATTATTCTATCGCAACAGCTATTGACCGGCACCTATCCGATTCGTACGCCTTTGTTGAAATTCGAAGAGGATACCTCAATCCTCGTGGATATGATTACAGCCGTTGAAAAAACATCATCGACGGTCCACAAGGAAAAGATCAGGATGCGACGGATCGAAACTTCTGAGTGGTTGACTAGAGGCATTTGAATTGAAGAGTGGAGATGTGAGAGATACTATCTCCCTCTATATATTCTCTTCCCTCGCATACATCCTACTCAAAGGCATTCTTCATTTTATCTTTGTGGTTGAAAGCAGGGCAGAAGTAAGTATGTCTGGGCGTGGAAAGGGAGGGAAGGGTTTGGGGAAGGGAGGGGCCAAAAGGCACAGAAAAGTGCTGAGAGATAACATCCAGGGCATCACCAAACCTGCTATCAGGCGTCTCGCTAGGAGAGGAGGCGTCAAGCGCATCAGCGGGCTCATATATGAAGAAACCAGAGGCGTCTTGAAGATCTTCTTGGAGAACGTCATTAGAGATGCAGTGACATACACAGAACACGCCAGGAGAAAGACCGTCACGGCCATGGATGTCGTCTACTCCCTCAAGAGGCAAGGCCGAACCCTCTACGGCTTCGGAGGCTGATCGTTATTTTTCACTCACTCATTCATGGTGTCTGTTGACACCACCTTCTGCCTCTTTGGGAAATTGCATCCTTCCTACACACTGCTGAATGTCTAAAGCGCTGCTTCCCTTGGAGGTCTGAATATATGGATTCTGAATTTCTCGAATTGTTTCTGTTATTTACTTGAATTAAGCATTTTCTGCGAAATGATGTGGGTTTTAGGGGTTTTNTTTTTTTTTTTTTTTTGTGCACTTGAAAATCCTTCCCTCTCCGACTTGAATTTGAGTACGTGGCACCCCAGATAGAGTCCATGCTCAATATTTTGCAATCTATAGCATATTTTTTTTGGTTTTGTTTGTTCTTTACTTAATATGTTAGGCGGTAGCATAATTTTAATGGAAAATGGGGTATCAGTGGGTTGAATCTGCCGAGCATTGACAAAATTTCTAGTCTCGACTGTTGTTCCTATGAATTTTCTGAGAAGGGACAAATGAATATATTAACTGTGTTTACCATGAAGCAGGCTGAACGTTTTTGATGAATTTCTGATCTTGTAGAATTAGGTGTAAAATCTCTCTTGATTCTTTGATTTGTTATCCCCCTTTTCAAATCCTGGAAGTTTTATTTTCGCAGTTCTGTGGGATAGAAAACAGAGTGCTGTGCAAACCGGAGGTGTCTGCATCAACTTATAATTTGCCCGTGTGGACCCTGAGCAACCGAGTGTTGTGCAAACTGGAGGTGTCTCCCTCAACAAATATGTTATAAGACATAATTTCCATGGAAGGACTTAGGGGGCCGTCTGTAGCTTCCAAATCCCCGAACTTGATTGTGCGTTCTGGCAATGGTTGGCTTTTCTGTCCGTTGATCGATATGCCTGGACATTCAATCGAGTTAAAGATGGCCTGAATGAATGGACCAAAAAGGATAAAAAGGACAGTAAGGACAATGAGAGGATGAAGGTTCCATAGAGAATCACAACACAGTTAATATGTCCCAGGGAAAGTAAAAAATCTACTTCTGCAAATTTATATCAACTATTTGGATTATAGAAGAGGGAAAATTAATTTAATAATAATAAATTAAAAAACCATATTTTAAAAATAATGACCCCATTAGGAATGTTAGTACTTTGAGAGGGAGACCTTCTCAAGGTATTAAAACATGTGATGGTACATCACTTATTACATTATATTGTAAGGTGTTTTTAGCATGGATAACCTTTTATTGACAATTATTTATAAAACTAATTATAGAATGCCATTTTATCATAAAAATATTAGTCTATGTTTTTATCATTATTTATGGTAGTATTTTGAGAGGGAGATTGTAAGGCCTTAGCCTTGAGCACTTTTGTTACATGATCACTTTTGTGGTCATTGATTGGCAAGGATGGACATGGTGGAAGGTTGATGGCTAGAAGAGTTGGTTTTGGGTGGCTTGGTTTGTTGGCAAGTTGCATCATGATATATTGGGCACTCTTACTTATAGATTGGGTGCATTGCAAACATTAGTACCTTGCACTAGTTAGATGCACCAAGAGAACTTGGTGAGAAAATACAAATAAGGTTGTTGGGCAACCTTGCTCCCAAACATGCACTTTGCATGATGGACAAGATTGACATAGAAAACTTGACTGGCTTAGGTGCTTGGACTATATGTGGACCAATAGAGTTGGGCGACCCACATTTGAGGGTTGGGATAGATGACAAAGTGTTTATGGGCACAAGTATCTACAAATCACAATTGTGGGATTTTCTTGTATGTTAAGCACACATCCATTAGGTGCACATCCATTGGATGCACTTGGGTGTAGTTGGACGAACTTGGATAGATTTGGACATAGTTGGATGGACTCTGATGGTTTGGGTGCAATCATGTGAACTTGGATGGATTGAGGGCACTTGGGATGAGTTGGACAAATGGATTGGACGACATTAGGATGATTTGGATGGATACATTGGGTGCAGTTGGGACAACTTAGATGCATTGTGAGGTGCACTTGTTAGACATGGACGATCAACGAACAAGTCACCAAGGGAAGCAAGTTGGATTTGTGGGAACTTGGGTCTACCTTAGAATGAAGGGGCTTGCAAGTGCAAGGCAAGTCCCATATAAAAGGAGGATGTTTTAAAAGTACTAAGGCACAAAGAAGAAGCAAGAGGATATTCACCAAGAATGAAAAAGGAGTTATGTGGTTGTGCCAAGTTCAAGTTTAGGCATAGTAGGGTGAATCGTATTGGATGAGTGAAAAGAAGAAGATATGACTTGTAGGAGGTAGGCCTTTGATTGCTTTAGGAGTTGGATTGACAGTTCTTATAGGTTGTGCCTTGTGTAATTGTAGTTTGTAAATGAGCCATAAGTAGTTGGTTGTGCTCCTTTGTTGTATGATTGTTGGATGTTATTGTTTTTTGCTTTGCTTGTGTTGGTAGAGTGTTAAGAATTGCTAGGATGTTTTAAAGGCCATGATTGGATGTATGCTTACTATTAAATGAGCTAGGTTGAGTAGGACTTGCATTGATAGTTTATAGCTTAAGGCAAAGTTATGGGCATACCTTAAGTGAATAAGCATAGCTTAGTTGTAGTAGGTGTAGGCTAGCCAAGCCCCTACGATTGAGGCAAGGCAGTGTTGCATGACCTTTGGTGTTGCAACAAACTTGGGAGAAACTCAAGTTTGTAAAGAGGCAAGGTAGTGTTGCATGACTTCTGGTGTTGCAACAAATTTGGGAGGCACCTTGGAGCTCGAGGCTCCAAGATGTTAAGTTGTACGAAGGTCAAGTTAAACTCTGCAATCGTTATGCACCTTTGTTCTATGAACGGAGATCGAGGATGGGGAATCACTACAGAGTGCGAAGGTGAAAATAGCAGATGTGCTAGTTTGCGGCTCGCAATTCACCCTTGCTGTTGATCTCGACGGGTTGGAGGATCAATGATCTTGGTTAGACTAGAATTGAGCAAGCACTTTCCATATTGCAGAGGTCGAACTCCCTGGTAAAGAACCTACACGTTGGGATCCCGCAATTCCCGTGAATTGTCGATCGTTGTTGACTTTCGATCTGAGGTTGAAGCAATCCTTGAAACGCAAGGAGCGTGTGGGACGACGAAAACCTTCAAAGAGATCAAGCTCAAAAGGGATAACGCTTTCAGGAGCGTAGACAGAATCCAAGAGACGGATCGTAGGAGGAGCAATGGTCGAATCCTTTGAGCACTTAGAAAACCTTCTAAGTCGGACTAAGTCAGAAGCCTAGGAAGAGGAACGACAATGGTTGTTGGATCACATCGCAGAGGCTCGACAACCGTTTGATCTAAACAAGGTGCTCAAACCTTAGCATCTTGTACACATAGGAGAAGAGGACTTACCAAAGTTTTGAAGTCTCGAAGTAGTTTGGGACCGTCCATCGCCAAGAGGGACACGTGGTGATGGATCGTGGACTTCGGGGAAATTTGTTCGAGGGTTTTCGGTTAAAAGTTGAAATCCCCGAACCTCGAAGACTCGAAGTGAATCTGGACTGCTCGATTCGGAGGGACATGTGGCGACAGATCATGGACTCCGAAGGAATTTGTTCGAGAGGAGGCAAGTTTGAAACTTGAGATTTCCGAAGCCCAGAGAGCCGAAAATCCGAAGCAAATCTCACTCGTTCGATCAGCCGAAGTGAATATGAATCATCAGATCAGCTGAAGTGGATCTGGGTTGTCAGAGTTCAGTAGAGATGTGGCGATAGATCGTAGACTTTAGAGAAATCACCTCGATAGTTCCATATTGAGAGTTGAAACTCTCGAAGCCTGAAACGTTGGAGAGCCGAAGCGTCGGAGAGTCGAGAGCCATCGATCTGCAAAGGGACACTTGTTAGCAGATCGCGAGCTTTGGGAAAATTGTATGGAATCTCTAAGTTGAGATTTGAGATTTGCGAAGTCTAGAGAGCCGAAGTAGCTAGTCGTCGGATCAATCGAAGTGAATCTGAGTCGTCGGACTAGGAGAGGAGACGTGGAAAATATCTGAGCACTCCAGGTAAAGTTCCAGAGCGATTCATAGCCGTCAGATTTAGGGGAGACGTGGAACAGATCCATGCTCTTTGGGTAAAGACCCAAAGTAAACTTCAATCGTCAATCCGAGGAGGACACGCGTCAACGGATTATAGTCCCCGGGTAGAAGTCATTGGAGGGAGGCGAAGTTTGACATTTGAGATTTCTGAAGCCCGGAAATCCGAAGCGACGTGAATTGTCGATGCGAAGGAGGACACGTGACGCCAGATCCAGAACTCCGGAGGAAAGCGGAGGAGGAAGGGCTCGAAGACCCGGAGAAGATCTCGATCGTTGATCGAAGGAGTCGTAGGACCGTTGATCTGGTTGAGGAGGCCAAAGTCTCGAAGTAGAAGCACAATCGTCGATTGGGAAGAATACGTGTCAGCAGATCTTCCACTCCGGAAGATAACCAGTCAACAGTGGCGAGGATTTGAGATTTGTAATTCTCGAAGGCCGGATCCGCAGGGGAAATCCTAGTCGTAGGTTCAGGGAGACAGGGGGCAACAGATCATTAACTTTGGAAGATCGGAGTATGGGGTAACGCAGGGTTTGAGATTTCAAAACCCCGAAGTCCAGAGTTGAGAAGGAGATCGTAACTGTTGATTGAAGAAGAGGCATATCTAGTTCATAGATTGAAAGGCGTAGATCTGAATCGTCAGTTCAGACAGTATCATCAAGATCGCGAGATCGACGATCCTGTAGCATTGTGGGGACATGAGTTGCGCAGACTTTAAAACATTGAGGGTGGATCACAATCCATACCGTGGTTTTGCCATGAAGACACATGGAGGCTCAAGGGGAATTGCGAGTCGAAAAACAGTTTGATTCAAACCGCCTTTGATTGCATCCGCAATCGCGTGGTCTCGTAAGGTCATTGCCCAAGGTCACCTCAAGAGGGGGCTTATCCAGAAAAAGGAGCTAATGCCCATTACTCAAAGGTTTTGCAAGGGAGCGAAAGGGAAGGTCGTGGGTGCCATTAAACCTGCACCAAGGAGCCGAAAGGTTCTGTGTTTAATTACAGAACGAGACCATCAAGGTCATAGAGAGAGTCGACTGGCTTCAGAATCAGAGATCCTTGACCGAAAGACCGAGCTGGTTCCTCGATGGTCCAAATTAGAATCGTAGAGAGATAGGATTTGTTCTTGTAAGGAGGACAAAAATAAATTTTGTTTTTATTTATTTTTAGCTCGTCGTGGGTGTGTTACAAATTGATATCAGAGCATGGTTACAACACTTGACCTGCTTGGGCTCATGGACGAGTCACTTAAAAACTCTAGTTGGAGTATGTTTAAAATAGTGACACTCTACCTTACCTCCTTAAAAAGTCTGGTTAAAAATGTTATTAGAGAAAAGAATAAAACTTTCTACTGTGTGTATGCATTTAAGAAATTAAACCGTGTATTGTTCATAAATTAATAGACTGTTAGCTAACAATAAATGTTTTTGTCAACACTCGAGCAGTTGGTAAATCACGAGAAAACTTCAAGACTAAAGGATGGTGACGTGTCATGAAGTGGGGGATGGCTCCCACAATAGAGACGAATAATCTAACGAAAGGAGGGTGACGGAAACTCCTCCGGACCTGGCTGAAACCGTGAGGAGCCTTAGGGCCGAATTACAGAGTTGCAAGGCTGACAATGAGAGATTGATAAAGGAGCAAGAAAAACAAACAGAAATTAACGTAGTCTTGCTGTAGAGCTTATCCGACATACAGAGGAAACTACAACATGAACCCACAACCGGTCATGTGGACCGACGACATAAGAAGAAAGGTCAAAGTCTACCTGAGATCTGAAAACATGACTCCATCAGTGACCACACTGGGATAAGTACCTCGAAGAAGGCCCAGCCTGGAGGCAGGGGACACCCATCGGTAGATTCCTCGGAAAAGGAAGCCAACAACTCCGAAGGATCTTCTAGTAGCAGAGCCAACTCACATTCTCAGAGGAAGGGAAGGAAGCGAAAGTGTTCCAAACATCATGATCCTGAGGAATTCAAGAAAGCCAAACCACCCTCTTTCGATGGAGAAATTAAGAAGGGAGAAGAAGCAGAAGCTTGGCTACTTGGTTTAAAGAAGTACTTCAGAGTCCATGACTACTCTGAAAACTTGAAAGCTCGAATAACCATCTTCAACTTGAATGGAAAGGCTTCCATATGGTGGGAATACCTTAGAAATGTGAAAGGAGTCCATGAGAAGGACTTGTCATGGAAACAGTTCGAGAAATACTTCAAGAAGCAGTATTTGTCAGAGAAATACATGGATGGGAAAACTAAGGAATTCTATGAGCTCTGGCTGGGGCAGCTCACCATTGATGAATTTGTCAATAAATTCCTTGAACTACTGAGGTATGTACCCTACATAAAAGATGAAAAGGTAAAAATGCAACGGTTCATTAGTGGGTTACCGCAGACCTACCGGGACAGAATTGAGTTCGACGAACCAAAGACCTTAGAAGAAACTATCCGAAAGGCGAGGTATTGTTATGATCAGTTTGGGAATAAGACAAGACCTCACGAGGACTGGAAGAAAAGGAGTAGTTTGGGATTCTAGAAGAAGGGGTTTAAATCCTCAAGATTCAAGAGCTATAGAAAATATTCTAGAAGGAGCCTTCCTACTAGAAGTGTATATCAACAAAATTTCCCTTCTCAAAGTGGAAATAAAACTTTTAAGACAGCCTCAGGAAAAACTGATAACCTAAAGAAGAAACCCTTAAAATGCTGGAGTTGTGGAGAGGATCATAAATTGAGGGACTGCCTACACATACAACAAAACAGTAAGAAAGTCTACAACATCCAAGAAGCAACCACCGTCAATGATGTGGCTAGGAGCATGCCACGAATCTATGCGGCCTTGGACAATAATCAAGCTGACTACCAAGCTTCAGTAGTGGGGCTAGAAGGTATGATCGTCGACCATCTAGTTTCTATTTCAATCAACCCAGGTTTTAATTTGAGTTATGTGGCCCCTCAGACTGTTGATAAGTGTAAACAACAACCAATTAGACATGTTAAACCGTGGTTGGTGCAATTAGCCACTGGGACCAAAAGAAAAGTGGCAGAGGTCATACCAGCCTGTCAATTCATCATGGATGGATTGCCCACCCAAGCGACCCTTAACATACTTCCCCTAGGATCTTATGACTTGGTGATTGGTATGGATTGGTTGGCTGCTTATAAAACTAAATTGGACTGTTATCTTAAAACTTTAGAATGTGTAAATGAAGAAGGGAGAAAAACGACCCTCCATGGGATTCAGAAGCCTGTCTCAATGAAACAAATATCAGCCCTTCAAATGAAAAAGTATTGCAGAAAGGGGTGTTCCTTATATGCCATATAGGTACTGGAATCTGTTGAGAATGACAAACCAAACCTAGAGGACCACCCCATATTAAGAGAATACAAGGATGTGTTCCTAGAAGAGGTACCAGGTCTACCTCCGAGAAGGGATATCGACTTCTCGATAGAACTTACACTAGGAGCGGTACCAACATCTAGAACACCATATAGAATGAGCACTCCAGCGCTGGTTGAGCTCAAGCTACAACTAAAGGAGATGATGGACAAGGGTTACATCCGACCCAATGTATCTCCGTGGGGAGCGCCCGTCTTGTTTGTGAATAAGAAAGATGGCACACTCCGACTGTGCATAGATTACAGACAACTCAATAAGACAACCATAAAGAACAAGTACCCCTTACCAAGAATCAATGACCTGTTTGATCAATTGGGAGGTGCTTCCATCTTCTCGATGATCGACTTAAGGTATGGATACCACCAAGTCCGGATTAAGGATGAAGACATCCACAAAACAACCTTTAGGATGAGGTATGGTCACTATGAATTCATGGTGGTGCCATTTGGGTTAACCAATGCCCTCGCCACTTTTATGTGCTTGATGAATAATGTACTCAGTAAATTGCTAGACAAATTTGTATTGGTTTTCATTGATGAATTCTAATCTACTCCAAGAACAAGGAGGAGCACGAAGAACATCTTAGAATCGTACTTCAAGTACTAAGAGAGCATCAACTCTACGCTAAGTTTAGCCAGTGCGATTTCTTTCATAAGCAAGTCCATTACTTAGGCCATGTCATATCTAAGGAAGGGGTGGCAGTAGACCTCGACAAGATCAGATCTATTATGGAATGGCCTACCCCGAAGGATGTATCCGATATTAGGTCCTTCATGGGCCTAGCAGGATACTATAGAACGTTCATAAAAAGATTTTCCAAGATAGGTTGTCCAATCACTGCCCTTCAGAAAAAGGGGATTAAATTCATTTGAACATCAAAATGTGAAGAAAGATTTCAGGAACTGAAATACCTCCTGACCCATGCACTTGTGCTAAAAATTGCAGACTCGAATAATGATTTTCTCGTGTGTACATATGCCTGCAAGGAAGGACTTGGAGGATTCTTTATGCAAGAGGGATGTGTAATTTGCTACGCGTCCAGGAAATTAAATGAGCATGAGATCAATTATGTGACTCGTGACCTAGAGTTGGTTGCCATAGTCCATGCTTTAAAAATGTGGAGGCACTACCTCATGGGTAGGAAATTTGTGTTTATGACAAACCATTGTGGATTGAGACACCTGTTTGATCAATCAAAATTTAATGCCAGACAAACTAGGTGGATGGCTCTCCTTAGTGAGTTTGATTTCGAAATCAAACACATCAAAGGAAAGGAAAATAGGGTGACCGATGCCCTTAGCAGAAGTATAAAAATGATTCCTCTGGTAGTGATAAGTACCTGTGAAACGAATGTCAGGGAAAGAGTTAGGAATGCACAAGAAACATATGCGTTCTTCAAGACCGTGACCTCATACCTAAGGCAAGAGCCTACAGGGCTAAAATATGAAGGCTACCAGATGCTCGAAGAAGACCTGCTGACTTATAGAAACGGATTGTATGTTCCAAACTGTGACGACTTGAAGAGGTTCATAATGGATGAACTACATAAGAGACCATAGACCGGTCACCTAGGATATCAGAAAATGATCACGACCACTAGGAAACAATTCTATTGGCCTAGATTGAAGAAAGACATAGCTAACTATTTAGTTAAGTGTCTAGAATGCCAGCAAGTTAAGGCAGAACACTGACATCCAACAGGATTGTTACAGCCCTTACCGATCCTAGAATGGAAATGGGAAACCATTTCCATGGACTTCATCACCGGATTACCAAAGTCGACCAAGCAAAATGATGCCATCATGGTTGTGGTGGACAAACTGAGTAAGTCTGCTCACTTCGTTCCTGTCAAATCAACTTGCAAGGCCATAGATATTGTCAACATCTTCATGAAGGAGATATTTAGACTGCATGACATGCCCAAGGAAATTGTATTTGATCGAGATACCAAATTCACTTCAAACTTTTGGAAATCCCTAATGGCTGGTTTTGAGACAAAATTGTTGTTCATCACAACTTATCACCCTCAAACTGATGGACAGACAAAAAGAGTGAACCAAATAGTAGAAGACATTCTAAGGATGCATGTAATGCATCAACCTAAGAAGTGGGAAGACTACCTACCATTGGTAGAGTTTACCTACAACAACGACTATCAAGAATCCTTGAAGATGAGCCCTTTTGAAGTCCTCTATGGTCGACAATGTAAGATTCCAATCAGCTGGAGTAACCCAGTGGACAAAATTACAATCGAACCCGACATGCTGAAAGAAATGGAACAACAAGTGGTTCAGATAAGAAAAAATCTGAAGATTGCTTAGGATAAACAAAAAAGTTACGTAGACAGAAAGAGAACTCCCAGAGAGTTCAAGACTGGAGACCATGTCTATCTCAGAGTTAGACCCAGGAAGAGTTCCTTGAGAATGGGAGCCTGTGCCAAATTGACACCTCGGTATTGTGGACCCTTTGAAGTCTTAGATAGAGTGGGACCTGTAGCCTATAGGCTAGCACTTCCTCCCACTGTAAAGGCACATAATGTTTTTCATGTTTCATTATTGAAGAAATATGTACATGATGTTAATCATATAATTGACTGGTCTATGATCCAGGTGGATTTGGAGGGAGAATTCCTGCCAGAACCCCAATGTATATTAGACAGGAAGGAAACCTCACTCAGGAACCGAACCATTGCACAGGTCGAGGTGCAGTGGAAAAACTTTGGCCCAGATGAGGCTACGTGGGAAATGGAGGATGCCATGAGACAAGCATATCCGATTTTGTTTACTCGTGTACATATATGCCATGTTGACAGATAGAACATCGGGGACGATGTTCCTTTAAGGGGGAGGGAATTGTAACAACCTGTTTCCCCCAGTCTATAAATATAACTATATTGGCCAAGGAACTATGGCAAACCTAAAAGTGTGAATGTTTGATTTAATGGACCTTTGTACAAAAGGTCGATGAATGTAAATTCTGTTATTTTAATAGAAAATGGTTATGTGTTGCATGACTGCTAAAAGAGGGGATGTGCTAATAGAAAATCACAAATGCTATGAAAGGTGGTGGAGGGGACCTGGAATGGTTGCGTTAACCTCCATCGAACTAGTACCATGCTGGAATTAATTGCTTAGATCATAACAACCCTCTTACCCAGAAATGAATTGCAATCGGGCTGGTAGGTGGGAAGACCTCCTCAAGAGTTAATGAGGGGATGGGGCAGACCGCTCATCCATAAGGCTTCTAGACCTGACCATAGACTAGGAAATTCGAGCCAGACACAATATTGCTGAGGAAGGCAAGAAAGGAAGTGTGGTGGGTAGAAGGAGACCTGCGAAAAATAAATGTAGAGACGAGAGCGAAAAACTCTCGGGTCCGAGGAAGGATTGAAAGAGGAACAATGAGTTATGATCACAGAAAATAGAGATTGACCCAGGAGAAGGAGAGTAACCTTTGTCCTTATCTATTTCTGTATTGGGAGAAGGAGAGTAACCTTCGTCCCTAACTTTCATTGAGCTGGAAGTAAGAGATTGAATCTCAAAGCATTGTGGCTTAAGCTTGGGGGTGGCCAATGATAAATCCATTGGGAGTGACTAAGCCTATGGTTGGGTGGAACAAGCACCCCATTCAACAGTCGAATCACACTCTATGGTTCTGATAAGTGTTTTCTTGCCTTATGTTTTGAATTGTAAATTGTGGATGCATACGAGTATTTACATGTCTATAAAGGTTTCTTTCTCAGTATTAAACGATTAAGTTATGAGTATGCGTTCGTTTCCTTGAAAACTTATAATTTTGCTTGAATTTCCATACACCCCAGTTTAATTAGTCGAAGGTGCATTTCCCAGGGATTTACATTGTCGTTCCGGAGTCGGAGCAAGCCTTTGGGCATATCTACCGATTTGGAAACCTCACAAGTTACTTTTCCTTGTTTTAGAGCTTAAATCTCTGCGAGTCGCGAAGGTGTTCTCATCATACCAGTAGTCTAGGAGACTTTGAACTTGCGCTTGTTTCCCTAACTAAAAACCCGACTAAGAGCGGGGATCATAGCCCTAGAGTTTTATGAAGATCCACGTGACCTGGGTCTAGGCACCTAGGAGCTCGAGGCTCCGAGATGTCAAGTTGTATGAAGGTCAAGTTAAACCCCGCAATCGTTATGCACCGTCGATCTATGAACGAAGATCGAGGGTGGGGAATCATTGCAGAGCGCGAAGGTGAAAATAGTGGACACGCTAGTTCGCGGCCCACAATTCACCCTTGTTGTTGATCTCGACGGGCTGGAGGATCAATGATCCTGGTTAGACTAGAATCGAGCAAACAATTTGCATATTGTGGAGGTCGAACTCCCTGGTAAAGAACCTGCACGTTGGGATCCCGCAATTCCTGTGAACTGTCGATCGTCGTTGACCTTCGATTTGAGGTTGAAGCGATCCATGAAACGCAAGGAGCGCGTGGGACAACGAAAACCTTCAAAGAGATCAAGCTCAGAAGGGATAACGCTTTTAGGAGCATAGATAGAATCTAGGAGATGGACCGTAGGAGAAGCAAGGGTCGAATCCTTTGAGCACTTAGAAAACCTTCTAAGTCGAAGTAAGTCAGAAGGCTAGGAAGAGGAGCGACAGTGGTCGTTGGATCACATCGAAGAGGCTCGACAACCGTATGATCTAAACAAGGTGCACGAACCTTAGCACCTTACACACGTAGGAGAAGAGGACTTAGCAAAATTCCGAACTCCCGAAGTAGTTTGGGACCGTCCATCGCCAAGAGGGACACGTGGTGACGGATTTTGGAATCCGGGGAAATCTGTTCGAGGGTTTTCGGTTAAAAGTTGAAATCTCCGAACCCCGAAGACCCGAAGTGAATCTGGACCACCTGATCCGGAGGGACACGTGGCGAAAGATCATGGACTCTGGAGGAATCTGTTCGAGGGGAGGCAAGTTTGAGACTTGAGATTTCCGAAGCCCAGAGAGCCGAAAATTTGAAGCAAATCTCACCCGTCTGATCAGCTAGATTGAATTTGAATCATCAGATCTCTCGAAGTGGATCTGGGCCGTTGGAGTTCAATAGAGACGTGGCGACAGATCGTAGACTTCGGAGAAATCACCTCGAGAGTTCCATATTGAGAGTTGAAACTCCCGAAGCCCGAACGTCGGAGAACCGAGAGCCATCGATCTGTGAAGGGACACTTGTCAGCAGATCGCGAGCTTTGGGAAAATTGTATGGAATATCTAAGTTGAGATTTGAGATTCGCAAAGTCCAGAGAGCCGAAGTAGCTCTGAGCCGTCGGATCACCCGAAGTGAATCTGAGTTGTCGGACCAGGAGAGGAGACGTGGAAAAGATCTGAGCACTCTGGGTAAAGTTTCAGAGCGATTCATAGCCGTTAGATTTAGGGGAGACATGGAACAGATCCATGCTCTCTGGGTAAAGACCCGAAGTAAACTTCAGTCGTCGATCCGAGGAGGACACGCGTCAACGGATTATAGTCCCTGGGTAGAAGTCATTGGAGGGAGGCGAAGTTTGACATTTGAGATTTCCGAAGCCCGGAAATCCGAGGCGATGTGAACCATCGATGTGAAGGAGGACACACGACGCCAGATCCAGAACTTCGGAGAAAAGCGGAGGAAGGGCCCGAAGACCCGGAGAAGATCTCGGTCGTTGATCGAAGAAGGAGTCGTAGGACTGTTGATTTGGTTGAGGAGGCCAAAGTCCCGAAGTAGAAGCACAACCGTCGATTGGGAAGAATACGTGTCAACAGATCTTCCACTCCAGAAGATAACCAGTCAGCATTGGCGAGGATTTGAGATTTGTAATTCCCGAAGGTCGGATCCGCGGGGGAAATACTAAGAAGTGAGAAGACTACCTACCATTGGTAGACTTTACGTACAACAACGACTATCAGGAATCCTTGAAGATGAGCCCTTTTGAAGTTCTCTATGGTTGACAGTGTAAGATTCCAATCAGCTGGAGTAACCCAGTGGACAAAATTACAATCGAACCTGACATGTTGAAAGAAATGGAACAACAAGTGGTTCATATAAGACAAAATCTGAAGATTGCTTAGGATAAACAGAAAAGTTACACAGACAGAAAGAGAACTCCCAGAGAGTTCAAGACCGGAGACCATGTCTATCTCAGAGTTAGACCTAGGAAGAGTTCCTTGAGAATGGGAGCCTGTGCCAAATTGGCACCTCGGTATTGTGGACCCTTTGAAGTCTTAGATAGAGTGGGACCTGTAGCCTATAGGCTAGCACTTCCTCCCACTGTAAAGGCACATAATGTTTTTCATGTTTCATTATTGAAGAAATATGTACATGATGCTAATCATATAATTGACTGGTCTGTGATCCAGGTGGATTCAGAGGGAGAATTCCTGCCAGAACCCCAATGTATATTAGACAGGAAGGAAACCTCACTCAAGAACCGAACCATTGCACAGGTCGAGGTGCAGTGGAAACACTTTGGCCCAGATGAGGCTACGTGGGAAATGGAGGATGCCATGAGACATGCATATCTGATTTTGTTTACTCGTGTACATACATGCCATGTTGACAGATAGAACATCGGGGACGATGTTCCATTAAGGGGGAGGGAATTGTAACACCCTGTTTCCCCCAGTCTGTAAATATAACTATATTGGCCAAGGAACTATGGCAAACCTAAAAGTGTGAATGTTTGATTTAATGGACCTTTGTACAAAAGGTCGATGAATGTAAATTCTGTTATTTTAATAGAAAATGGTTATGTGTTGCATGACTCTTGAAAGAGGGGATGTGCTAATAGAAAATCACGAATGCTATGAAAGGTGGTGGAGGGGACCTGGAATGGTTGCGTTAACCTCCATCGAATGTAATGATCCCAAGCCAAATTCTGGCTTGGAATCACTAACTACCACTGGTTTGTCGATGTGCAGGTGTTTATTGAGTTATTAAGTGCATACAAGATTCATTCAACACATAAATATCATCATACATTCAAGATATAGAAGCACAAGCAAAGACCTGACCCTTTTATTATAAGCAATGTAGGATCAATACAATAGATGGCCGATCTGGCATAAACCTCAGATGGCCGTACAAACAATAGATATGAGCTGCTACAAAATGCTCCCGTCAATACAAAAGAAGCTTCTAAAGGCCGAATAAGTAATGAATATTAGTATTAAGGAGATCTGAATGTTAAACCCTCCAATATCAGTATTAAGTAGATCTGAATGTTAAACCCTCCAACCAGAGAGTGCCACGCTCCAAGTGGAGACTAAAGCCCTCAATAATTCGGACCTGATGGAAGAATGCTCCAAATGAGCCCAAACTCGGTCAAGTAATAGATCAGGGCAGTGGGATCCTCCTCCCAAAGTTTCAAGCCCAACGTCCAAGGCAAACCTCTCCAACTGCGAAATCTTCTAAGAGAGTTGCGCCCTCCTGAATAGCTAAATCGAACCCTCCTCAATGGTATGGTGCGCCCTTGCTGGAAATTCCCCAACAGTATGGCCCTGCTGTCTGCTGAAGCTCTAGAAGGAGATATGATGAGAATAGAATGGTGTGGAGGAATATTTCATCCCCGAGACCAAGCTGTGGAACAAGGTGAGTGGATATTTCACCACTGAGTTGCTCACAATTGTTTGTATAGCAAACCCCCAAACTGAATGCTCAAGAGCACTAACAAGAAATATACCAAAATCAGAATGAGTGATAGGTGCTCCCCAACCTCTTACTTATACTTTTCCTTCTAATTCTCTGTTGAGTTAGGTTAACCTCCAGGGTTAGCTTCTATTCTTCTATTGAGTTATCTTTTAGTCCTTTTAACCTATTTCTTTCTCAAGTCCTTAAAAAATATAACTTTAGTCTAGTGGACCTTTCCCCTCAGTGTGAGACTATGGCCTAGTGGGGACACCTAGACCACTACGTCTTCCAAACCTCTTCTTCAAGAGGTGGGGGACATTACAGTCTCCCCTGCTTGAGATTGCTTGTCCTCAAGCAATTCCAAACCTGCTTCTCGTACCATCTGTTCATTCTCCCATGTGGCATCCTCAATGGGCAAGTCTTTCCACCTGATCAGATGCTCCTTAATGCTTCTCTTCCGGAGCCTCTTTTCTTGAACTTCCAATATCTCTTCTGGAACCAGCACTAACTGACCTTCTTCGTCCATGGGAGGTAGTACCTCAATGGGGTGGACGTGTTGGTCGATAGCCCTCTTCAAGCAGGATACATGAAAGACGTTGTGTATTCGACTGCCTGGTGGGAGTTCTAACTCATAAGCCACGACCCCTATCTTTCTGTTGATTTTGTAAGGCCCAAAGAAACGTGGCTGTAGTTTTTCTGCTCCGCTTCTTTTAATTGAAGCCCGCCGGTAAGGTTGGAGCCTTAAATAAACCAAGTCACTCACTTCAAAAGTGCGCTCCATTCTGTGTTTGTCCGCCTGGACCTTCTGCTGGTTCTGGGCTCTCTGTAAATGATCCTTTAACTCCCGGAGAATGTCTTGGCTCTGTTGTACCCAATCCTGTACCATTGGTGCCCTGCTGTCCCCAAAGGCAATCTCCGCAAAGGAAAGGGGATCATAGCTATATAAAGCCCTGAATGGTGTCATACCTATGGATACATGATGTGTGGTGTTGTAACAATATTCTCCCAAGTGCAACCATCTAATCCATGCTATCTGTTGTCTAGCTACGTAATTTCTAAGGTAGCCTTCCACCCATTTGTTGACTATTTCCGTCTGGCCATCCGTCTGAGGGTGATAGCTGGTACTAGGAGTTAATGCCGTACCCACTAATCTGAACAACTCCTGCCAAAATGTGCTCATGAATCTGCTGTCCCTGTCACT
>ML793407.1:666593-677545 GCA_009831015.1 Picea engelmannii
GGATTGGTTCCAGGTGGATCAATTTAGCACAAGTGGTGAAAAAAAAAAACCGGGAAAGCATGCTTTTATATATTCATTACTTTAACACGTAGGATTAGTCATGTACCTCATATCTTACCGCATATAACTGTATGCCAGAGTGATCGTGCTATCCAACCGCCATCTGAGTTGCATGGAATAGCTGACATGATGAAGGATAGTGTGAGAAATGACGATATGACAACTGGAGCAGATATGGAGTCCTTTCTGGAGATAATCAGTTGGAAGTCGCCGGATGTGAAGTCAAGTAATGATGAAACAACACTTTCGCTTAGAGAAGGAGGAAAAAGATAGCTGCAGTATGAACAAATCAGTGGTGCCACAACATGTAAAGAGTGTAGATCTGGAGTAGAAGTACTTGGCAAAAATGCAAAAAAGAAAGAGTGAAGTGGCAAGAAAGAATAACAACGATCCGTGTATCAGCAGGTACTTCGGCCAAAATGGCGGAGGTAGGTGTAACAACAAATGAGATGGTCGGAAAAGAAAATTGTGTAACCGTGTGAAAAACGACCATTATGTAACAGTAGGGAAATTGGCCAACTTATCGAAAATGGGTGTAACAACAGAAAATCGGCCAATTTGTCGAAAAAAGGTATAACAACAGGAAATCGACCAATTTGTCAGAAAAATGTGTAACAACATGGAAATCGGCCAATTTGTCGGAAACGGGTGTAACAACAGGAAATTGGCCAATTCATCTGATAAGGGTGTAACAACAGGAAATCGACCAATTTGTCGGAAAAAGGGTGTAACAGCATGGAAATCGGCCAAACATTGCATCACTTAGTTTTTTTTAGGAAGTTTTTCAACTTACATCAATTAATCGTTTGCCGCCTTTTCTGTATTCATCCCTGTTGTTCACCTGCACAGACAAAAACTGCCTGATACCCTTCAAGGCTGAATTTATTAACATAGTAAACACAATTAAACAGAAACAGAGAAATTTAAATTTTTGTTGAGTTTATTTATATACAAGGTCTGAGCAAAATAAATCCTAAGGTTGAGAAAGGGAAGGAGCAAGCTCCATTCCTTTTAAGAATTGATAACCTGTATCGACTGAACATCTAGATTTGAATTCTACCTTGGATAGAGGACGCTGATACAGGCGCAGGCGATGACCATTTGCATGTAACTGTGTATCGGATCCATCAATAGTGATTAACCTGACTATCCCTTTGGGAAAAACAGTGTCTACCTCATAAGGTCCTAGCCATCATGTACGCAACTTACCCTAAAATTATTTAAAGCGCGAATCATACAACAGAGCCCAATCTCCTTTCTGGAACAATTTCTTCTTGATGACTTGGTCATGCCATTTCATTCTCTGTTGTTGAATCACCGAGGTTTGATGAATAACGTCCAAACGCTTTTCATCAAGCTCATTGAGCTGTTGCAGTCTGGCCTTCTGTGCCACAGTCAAGTCAAGGTTGACTGCTGATGCAGTTCTTAAGGTTTTGATTTCGAATTCAATGGGAAAAACAAGGCTTTTTCCATATACCAGTTCGTAAGGAGAAAAACCAGTTGTGTTTCTCCAAGTAGTTCGGTAAGCCCATAGAGATTCATGCAATCTGTCTATCCAATCCCGACGATGTTCTCTCACTACTTTAGTAAGAATGGTTTCAATAACTTTGTTGGTACTCTCCACTTGGCCATTGCCTTGTGGATGGTATGGAGAAGCTATTCTATGTAAAACATGATATTTACTGAGTAGGACTTCAAGTTTATGTGATGTGAAAGGGGGTCCTCCATCAGTTATTAATTCTCTAGGAAATCCAAACCTAACAAAGATATCTTCGAACGAAAATGCTAAGACAAATTCTTCTGAGGCCCTAATGAGTGATTTCGCCTCAACCCACTTGGTCATGTAATTTGTACATACCAATATATATACTTTTTTATTATAAGGTGGGTTAATGGGCCCTATGAAATCCATGTCCCATCTCTCAAAAGGTTCTAAGACTCCCTGAGGCTGGAGAGGCATCTCATCCCTACGATTTGGCTGACCCATTCGTTGGCAACTGTCACAAGTTTGAACGTGTTTCTTGGCATCTTGAAATATGGTGGGCCAAAAATAGCCCATCCTTAAAATTTTATGCTCGGTCCTTTTATCAACAAAATGACCCCCACAAGGGCCATCATGGCAAGCCTTCAGCAGATCATACACTTCATTATCTCTTACATATCTCCTGATTTCCTGATCCAGGCCTATGTAGAAAAGGTATCCTCCTATCCAACTATACCGAGCACTCTTATGAATAATATTCCTTCTTTCTCGAGGAGATAAATGGGGAGGTACCTTTCCTGCAACCAAATAATTAGCAATGTCTGCATACCAAGGTGAGTGAGCAGATACTGCAAACAAATGTTCATCTGGAAAGGAATCATCAACAGGTAAATTATCATCATTTATATGTAATCTTGAGAGAAAATCAACGACCACATTTTCTTTTCCTGGTCTATCTACTATAGTGATGTCAAATTCTTGTAGTAGTAACAACCATCTTGTTACACGGGCATGAGTAATAGGTTTATTCATCAGATATTTAATTGTTGTATGATCAGTATGAATAAAAGTAGGATATCCAGTGACGTAGTGCCTGAATTTATTGATTGCATAAACTACAACTAAGAATTCTCTGAGTAACTGTATAATTTAATTCATTAGGAGCCATGTTCTTGTTGAAATAGTAGATAGCATAAGGCTCTTTGTCTTCCTGTTGCCCTAGTACTACACCGATTGCAGTATCGGAGGCATCTGAAGAAATGTGAAATGGAAGAGCCCAATTGGGCCCTCTCAAAATGGGAGTTGTGGACAATTTCTGTTTTAGATCTGTAAAAGACAATTCATAGTTGTCAGTCCAATGAAAGTTAACATCTTTTGTTAATAGAAAAAACAAGGGGGAATCCAGTTTGGAATTTTTTTTAATGAATCTCCTATAATAGCCAACATGCCCTAAAAAACTTCTGACCTCTTTATGAATTGACGGAGTTGGAATATCCAAAATTACCTGGATTTTGGCTGGGTCTACCTGGATTCCCGCATAAGAAATGAAGTGTCCTAGCACTACTCCCTTGCTCATCATCATATGGCACTTTTTTGTACTTAAAGAAAGATGAGACTGTATACATCTTTTAAGAACTTTTTCCAGATTAGTCAAGGCTTCATCGAAATCAATGCCATAAGGTGTAAAGTCATCCATGAATATCTCCATACAATTATTCACCATATCAGAAAAAAAACCAATTATAGCTCTCTAGAAGGTGGCTGGTGCATTACACAAGCCAAATGGGAGAACCTTGTAAGAAAATGTACCCCAAGGGCTGGTAAAAGTGGTCTTATCTTGGTCCTGTCGAGCAATTTTTATCTGATTATAGCCACTGAATCCATCTAAGAAAGAGAAAAACTTTTTCCCAGCTAGATTGTCTAGAACCTGATCAATAAATGGTAGAGGGAAATGATCCTTCTGCGTGGCTTTATTCAGGGCTCTATAGTCTACACAGACTCTCCATTTTCCATTATTTTTAGGAACAATAACTAATGGTGAAACCCACTCGCTGTCTGATATAGGGTAAATGAAATCAACATTGAGAAGTTTCTGGAGTTCTTCTTTAACAATTTCTTTAAGATTTGGATTCATCCTCCTTTGGGGTTGGCAAATGGGTCGACATTCTTCTTTAATGTATATATGGTGGGTACATAGTTCAGAGGAAATTCCTTTCATATCCATGTAATCCCAGGAAAATGCTTCTTTATGTTCAATCAATAATTTTATCAATCAACAAGTTTCAGCAGTGGATAAATCGGGATTGATGTTCAAGGTTTTTCCAGGTTCAATTTCTACAGCGATGCTCTTGGAACTGACTTTAGGAAACAATTCAGTTGTTTCATCATATGTTGTTACAACGTTTGTTGTTACAGTGGTTGTTGTTACAACTGAATCATTTTGATTTTTAGTGGTTTCCGAGAACATTTATGAGCTTATGTCTTCTTGGACGATGGGGTCGAAGACTCTAATCAAACGGTGGTGCGTTTTCCATGTAACAACAGAGGAGTCACAGATAAAACAATTGATTAATTCGTCCTCTGTCTTGTCCTTGAAACTCAGGGCTTTTCCTATGGTTGGCACAGGCAAAACACTTTCATCCTCAGTGTCCATCCATAAAGAATTTTCAGGTTCTGCACTAAGTGTAGCATGAGGATATAGGGTCAGGTATTTTGTGTTATAACCATTAGAGATGGTCATGGAACCAGATCTACAACTAATGAAAGCATCAACTGTAGCTAACCATGATCTTCCAAGAATTAGAGGGTGGCCCCCCATACGGGTTTTAGGTTGCAACACAACAAAATCAGCAGGATACTCCCATGAATCCACGGAAATGACTAAATTGTCTATTACTCCTTCTGGTCTAATGGTAGAACGATCAGCTAATTCAAGAACGGTAGGAGTAGGTCGGGCTTGTGTTCTGAGTTGCAACAATTGTGTAGTTTCTATTGGAATGATGTTAATTTCCGCCCCTAAGTCGATTAGCACATGGGGGATAGATGTATGTCCAATTTTGACAGTGACTGTAGGGTTTCCTGGGTCGCCATACTTAGGAGGTGGGGATTTGCCTAACATCAGTTCAAACAAATCCCCCACCACATGCACTGTGAGGGGATCCCTGAGTTTTCATCCAAGTCTTTTTATACAGATATCTCTTACGGTCTTGGCATAAATAGGGACATCTGTGATGGCTTGCAATAGTGGAATATTAACGTGCAGATTTTGCAATTCCCCTAAGAGATTGAAAGATGGTAATTCCACAGGTTTGGTAATTGTCAGCCTCTCAGGGAATGGTGGGTCTGCTGACTCTATTATAGGTTGGACAATTTCTTCTGTATCAACGAATGGTCTTTCCCCTGATTCCTTGTCTGACTCTGACGATAGAGCATATTCAATTATTGGATCAACTATTCTCCCTGATCTTAATTTGATTTCATCATAAGGCATGGGAGTAATAGACAAGGTTGGCACATTGTTTATATCTATGTTCTGAACGACCTTATTATTTGGGTTTGGGTTAGGTTTCAAAGGTATCTGAGGTCGTAAAGGAGGATTGTTCAGTAGGGCATTTGGGGGTAACTGCAACTGTTGTTGCTGGTACTGGGGTTGGAATTGTTGTTGATAGGGGTTCGGTTGGTGATGGTTCTGATAACTGAGCTGTTGTTGAGGGCCTCTCTAATATGGGTTCCATTGTCCATGATGATTCTGCTTCTGGGGCATAGGTAACCATGCATTGGGATCTTGATAAGGGGTTGACATCTGATGTGGAGGGGGAGCATTCATCTGGCCATATAGTAGCTGATTGTTCCAATAACTAAGTGTTGCAGGAGAGAATTGAGAGTTCATACCTTGACTTCTTGGCTGCCATTGTCTCCTTTGTGTAATTAGATAGGCAGCCTCTGCTTCCTCATTAGTTGCCTTCATTGATGCTTTTACTCCTGGTAGAGAGGGACATTCGTTAGTAGCATGATCTAATTCACAAATGAGACATACCTGGACACTGTTCAACGGGCACTCCCTTGGTGGATGTTTCTTTCTGCATTTCAGACAGAAAATGCACAATGCTTGCTTTGATTCTGCTTGTTTTTGTTTGATCTGCAAGGTGTCAATTTGTGAAGCAAAAGAGTTAATCATCTCTATTTTGAAATTTTCTAACAGATTACCTATTTCTGCTCTTATTGCTCCTCCATTGGTTGATTTATGTACCCTTGAAAAAGTGGTATCCTTGGTAGCTGCCTATTCTTTGTAGATCCTCGAGAACATCTTTTACATAGGTCTACAATGTCCTCATAGGATTCTTTAGATATATCTCCTTTGCCAACCATATTCAGTATATCTAAACAATCTTCTCTAACTCCTTTTAGCAAAACAGTTTTTAAAATGTCTTTACTTACATCTGAATGTCCAGACCTATGTAGATTATATTGGAGTCGTTCCACAAAATCTTTAAGGGTCTCATCCTCCTTCTGAGACATTTTGAACAATTCCTCCCTTCGTTCTCTTGTTCAGCACTAGTCTTGGTACTTGTTCAGGAAAAGTTGCCTTATCTGTACCCATGTTGAAATGTTCTCTCCTCCTAAGCTCATAAACCATCTTAACGCATTACCCTTCAATGTAGCTGGAAATGGTTTAAGTTTTTGTGCAGTGGTAGTGTAGTCATAGCTTCTACACAAAATGTCAAATTCAAATAGAAACTCATCCGGATCCTCAGTAGACAATCCATGAAAAGTTGGCAAAGCTGAGAGAGGTATGTTTTTCATAGGAGCCATCCCTCGTGTGGGAACATCAGAAATAGGAAAAACCAGGGTAGAGATAGTATTTTCATTGTTTACCCGATCTTCGTTGTTTCGTGGGTTCTCTTGGAGGAACTCCTCTTCATTTTCCCCTTGATTTTCCATATGTGCTCTTTCTCTCCACTCAATATGAAAAGCATCCCACTCTTCTTTAGTGACTATCCGACCGTTGATCCGATAAACCGCTTCTTCTGGATTTTCCCTGTTTCGAACTATACTTCCCTGATCTTCAATGTTCTCCAGTGTTGCTTGTTGATTTGTTGGTGACAAATTTTCAGCTTTGACTTCAGCTTCAGCTCCAGCTCTTGATGAAAACGATGTTTCAAGAAGGGGTTCTGATGACTGAATATTACGTCTTCTTGGAGGATTTGCAGGGTGAAAAATAGATCCTGAAGAAGAATCGGCTCTGGCTTTTATTTCATCAACAAATGTTTGTCTTCCCAGTGTAGGATTTCTTCCTACACGTCCTGTGGTACTTGTAGGGTTAGTATTTTGGGGAATACGTACTCGCGTTCCTCGATTCATGCAGACTAATCATTCCTTTTAAAAAAAACTAATGTTCTTACAAAAATCTATAATTATCTCCCCGGCAACGACGCCAAAATGTTGGGCACTTTAATTGTCTAAATGAATAGAGAGTTAAGGTGTTCAATATAAATTGTCAACCCAAGGAAGTCTGTTATTTCAAGATAATTGTGCACAGTCTATGCTAGATTATGGAAGCAACACTAATCTAATTGTGGTAGGGAAAAAGAAACAAAAAATATTACTAGCACAATTATGCTGACACAGCTGGAGTTCTACAGAATTGAAATCACAATTTGAAATCTAAACCGATGAATGTATAAGAATTATGGATTACCTATTCTAATCTAACTTTCTATTTTACCTTTGTAGGAAGAAGTTCTCTACTAATTACAGAAGGAAATCTAATTATTGTAATAAAGTAATCCACACTTTTATTTTCTTTTACTTGAAAACAAGATTTTAATCTAATGCAGAAAAAGGGAAAGCAATTCTCCAACAATGTTCAACAATTGACTTTTAATTCTCATGAGACAGATTTATGCGCATCTAACAGGAAATAACTAGACTGTAACAACAACTGTATTATAGAATTGTTAACAGATAAACCATTCACATTAAAACAACTATTCTGGAATTCAAAATAGAGGGGAATCTGTGAGGAAGGTGGGCCCTTTCCTTCTCATTGAATCCTCTCAAAGAAATAGGCTACAATCTGCTAAAGAAATTCAATCCACTCTTCTATTGATTTGCCAAAATATTGTGTACAATAAAATTTACTTCACTTCACTTTCTCACAGTCAGAATCTCATAGTCAGAATCCGTCCCTCTGATTACAAAAGCTCTGCTATTTAAAGTCAGAGTCATTCAGTTAAAAACAAAATCAGAACAACCTTGAGAATCCCCGATTCTCAAGTTGTTCGTATGATATCATTAATACAAGATCTAGAACTAATCTTGTAAGTTGAAACATGTAACAGTAGGTGTAGCATCTTTCAAGATCGGTGGCATTTGTTGCAGCAGTCGTAGAATAGTAGAATCTATGGCATTTGTTGCAGTAGTCGTGTAACAACAGAATCGGTGGCACCTGTTGCAACAGTCATGTAACAACTTCCAGGATTGGCGCATAACTGTAACAGCTTCCAAGATTGGCGCATAGCTATAACAACTGGTGTAACAACAACGACCATTCTTTAAGACTTGGTTGTTCTATTCATTTCGATCATTAGTTGAATCATTTTAGAGGTAAAACATGTGAACGTTACCAATCAAACATGCTAAGTAAATGAAAATATAAAAGTAAGATAAATGATTCATACCTTGGGAAAAAAAGGTCTTAGCACGCATTATAGTAGGCATTTAGCTTAGAGATGATAAGTTTGAATAGGCAAAAGATGTGATGAAAGGGACATTTCTAGCTCCTAACAACCCCCTATTTATTTCTCCTTTGAAGCTTGTTGATTGGAGTTCACATAATCAAGATTATTGGAAGCCCACGAGAAGGATTCCATTTGTTGGGGTTGCATCAATGCCCACAATTGTTTACATTCCACCTCTAAAACATATATCCTCCTAATATGTACCTGAAGCAATTCCACAACATCAACCAACTTCACATTGATACAGTGCAAGGATTGACTGGCCTCCTCGTGCTTACAGAGAACCTTCTTCAAGTCCCGCCAATTAATGCCACCCATCCTTACTGTAGCCAAACCTTGGATAGGCAAGAGATTAACATGAAAAAGACAATTACCACACTTTCCAATTTCAGATGAAAACCATAGGTTGACAACCCTAATTCCAACATGACAGAAAGCTTGAAATGAAAGATTTAGAAGACAACTCAAAACAAGAAAAAGCAACAGTGAAACCTAGTAATATCCAAACCATTCCAAAAACGCCACTAGCATCGAGAAGGCAGGGAATTCCAGAATTTTGACGCCGACCTAGTAGACAAGAAAGAAAAACCTTCCAAAATCCTAGACCACCTCCTCATCGAAGAACTCTAACTATCAACCGTAGAAGAGAAAATTGCCTCTCAACCAGACGCAAACCACCTCGACTACCCTCCATCTCCGAAATGCACCCACATTTGAAAGGCCTGTCACACCTATTACCATTAATTTCAAGACAGACTAGCGCCCTCTTCCAGCATACAAGCAATAGGAAACTTATGCCATCTCATTCTATACGTGTCAAAATCGCTCTATGCATTTAATTGAATGAGAGGATGCCAACCACTTAGATTATGGGACGCGATTAGTGGAAATAATTCCATTTTTAACCAAGGTTCCCTCATTTAATTAAGGTGCCATTTTAGTCCATCGATTCAGTGTATTGCTTAGCTCCCTTTTGATGTGGAAGAAGACTATTTTTTCAAACATGGAGGCCAGACAACAAGTCCTTGTAAGAATATTTTTTAGAACATCACTCCCTAAATCACTATGATTGGCCATAACCCTTATTATCAACATCAAATATGCCAATACCACCATCTCATTGAGTTCGAATTCTTTCACAATTTTCAAACTCATCCATAACGAATATGACTCCGCAAGATTATTGAAGATATTTCTTATCCCCTGAGCATAATAAAACAACATGTTTCCTCTAGACACGAAGAGATCCCCTCCCCTACACTTGTCACCCCCTTTTTTTAATATATTACTCACATGTGATAAAAAAAATTCGTTGAAACTTAATGTGAATATATAATATATGCAATGCTATATGTTATATAATATATAATATATAGCACTGCATATGTTATATATTATATAAGATATAGGTGCATATGTTATATATTATATAAGATATAGCACTAACATATAATATATAATATATAGCACTGCATATGTTATATATTATATAAGATATAGGTGCATATGTTATATATTATATAAGATATAGCACTAACATATGCAGGTTTTTCGTTGAAACTTAATGTGACAATGGATTAAATAAAATAATAAATACACACTTGTCTTAAAAACCTCCACATTGAAAAGGTTTAAAAAAAATAATATACACCAATCAAACTTACAATGAAGTTAATGCATATCAATTATAAGGGTAATCGCAATTCGAAATATATGTTTAATAAATATTTTGATTAAAGCTCCATAGATTATATCAACGACGATAATCATTTGAATATATTATAGCTTAACATTCTTGATGTATTCATTTCAATATATCAACAAGAGCAACAAAGTTGCATACACTGCCTCCTTATTATTGTATATAATTAATAATAGTAATGGTAAGTAATAGCATAGTTCAAATTATCCAATTGCTAAAACAAATATGAAGTCATAAATTGAAGTGACTATTCACAATGACTATTCACAATGTTAGAATTAATGCATTATGCCACTAATGTTTAACTAGATGAAATTTAATCCAGTCTCTAATAATTAAATATGATTTTCAACAAAATTATTAATATTTAATTTATAAAATAAATCTAATATATTTATTTTTCTTAAATTTTTTAATGTCATTTAAATTCAAATATTTCTCTTACGAATACATTTTCACGTTCGGTACTTAATAATCAAGAAAAATATACCACATTTAATTTAATTAATTGTTATTTTGTTAGAAATTCTAAATAATTAATTTTGAAAAGAAATTAATCAAACAAATATTTATATAATCCATATATAACTCCACTTTCAGAATCTCGAAAGGCAGTACCTGATCAACTCATGATAGAGGCATTAATGCGTAGCTGAACTTCAATCATGTTCAATTGAGTTGAGGAATTAATGTGTATTTGATCGTATAATAATGTATTAATTGGCAATGCCCAAAATAGAATCGATCGGCTCAGAGGGATGCGAGGGTTGACATAAGATCTGACAAGTGGCTTGTTGTTTCCTGCACGGATCTACTCCCATTCGACCATCCTTGCAGAGTCGCTTGTAATTAATTTCTTTAAAATTTACAATTAATTTGAAGCTTCTAATCAATTAATTTGAAATCTCGAACTACGTGAAACTTTCAATAACACTTCAAACTTATTAACCAATGAAATATTAAAAAT
>ML793408.1:5606-31832 GCA_009831015.1 Picea engelmannii
TTGTTGGGTTTTCTTCCCCTAGAGGGTTTCCCAGGATAAATGCTGTGTCTCTTGTGAATGTGTATTTCTCAGTGATCTTGTTCTTATGATGCTCTTATCTATTGAAATGCAAAGAACTATAATAATGGCATAAACATTAACAGCAAGACATCGGGCTCAAGAGAATAAATATCCATTATAGAAGTATGCTACAAGACATCAAGGGCTCAAGACCAAGTTAAAGGGGGGAGGGAATGTTGTTTGGACATGGTTTTTTCCATACTCAATTTAAGAGCACCTATTGCCGAGTTAAGGGCCATTTGCTGGGCCAACCTTATGGACTTGGACCATGTAAACCAGTGAGTGCATCCAAACAAAAAGAAATGGTAAGAGAGGACAATGTTGGCTTGGGGACGGTGGCAGCAACAAGTAGGAAAAACAAAAATGAGGATCCTCTTCCATTCTTGAGGAAATCATCGAGCAAATTTCAATTTGGGAGTGGGAATGCAATTCAACCAACAAGAAAGAAGGAAGCTGGTCCAACGGACAAGATATTTCAACAAGAGAGCCGAGATGAGGTTGATATTACGATTGAGTTTTTTTTTCTATCTCAACTTCATTTCATTTAATGTTGCACGATCTACTTTGTTTATTGAGATGTGTCAAGCTCTACTTGATCAGGCTCCAACTGGGTATGTGCCTCCTAGTTCAGAGAAGCTTAAAACCCCATTGTTGGTTAAGGAAAAGGAGGTGGATAAAGTTGTAGAGCCTATTAAATTATCATGGCTTTCATCCAGTGTTAGTATTGTTTATGATGGATGGATAGATGTATCATGCCATTCACTCATCAATTTCATGGTGTCTTCTCTGCATGGACTAGTCTTCTTGAAATCAATGGATGCTCTTGGAAAATAGAAGGATGCATAATATATGGGTGAGTTGTTCATTAAAGTTACTGAGGATGTAGGTGTCGATTCTTGTGTGCAAATTATTGCAGATAATGCACTTGCTTGCAAGGCTGCTGTCATGATTGTGGAAGCTAAATATCCACAGATATTTTGTACACCTTGCATTGTTCATTCTTTGAATTTAGCACTTAAATCTATTGCTTTGGATGTAACATATGATGGGAAGTCTTATTGAGGGTGTATCCTGTTGCTGTCCTAATACACACATGGGTTAACGTGGAAGAAACCTTCAATCCACTTGGTGTGTCCTTGGGGGCAAGTCTCGAGTCAAGGTGCTGTCACCTGATCTTCAACTCCTCCGTCTAGGCCAACTCCTAGCGAAGCCAAGGGGGGTAGTCCCTATAAAAGAAACTAAGGCTTTTTTCTAAACGAAGACATAAAAATACTTTAGCCTAGGAGTTTACTGCTGAAAATAAAATTTCGATCACGCTACTTAGCATGTATCATCATAAAGAACATTTTCTCATGAAACATTTATACATAAAAAAGGATACAACCACTGCAATAATCAAGAGCATCAATGAGATTAGATAACATGCATAAATAAAATTGCTCACATAAGACAGATTGAAAATATGTTTTAACCAGTGCCTTAAAGGGAGTCGTGGGCAGTGTAGATCGAAGATTATATTAGGGTTAATTTTGTAATTAATTAGTGAAAGTGTTTGGCCCCTTAAGAAGCTTGTTCTCTGCTTGGACTCACTGAGAGTTTACCGAAACCCAATGGTCTCACCAGTAAACTCACCGAAAGTGCTGGATGTACAACACAGTGAACCGTCTTACTTCGTAGGTCACTTTCAGGCCCTTTCCTCCCAATGAACTTACAATCTTAAAGGATTGCCCTATTAGACTAGCAAGGTTCAATTACTTTGACGAAAATGAAAAGATGGATTACACACACCCTGCTTGTAATTGAGGCACTTTGTATAAACACTTTGAAAGAAATAAGAGATATGAATTGCAACACTTAAGTTTTATATACCCTGCTTTGTATTTGAGAGAGAGAGATCCACAAGATATTGCTTGAAAAAATGTTGTTGCAAACAAAACTAACTGAAGAAAGGAAGTTACTTGAAACTAAGAAAGACGCATGAAAATCTGAGAATTAATTTTAACATACATAGAGTTAGAGTGTTGTAGTGTGTTTGATGTTGCTTGACTTGTGTAATTGATTATTCGATTTAGGCATGCACAGATTAAATAAACAAAAGCAAACCACAACACAAATCCCCCCTTAAGGGGATGAAGAAACTGGGCACAAAAGCCCGCTTTTATTACTTGTTACAATGGAGAACTTTGGAGTTCTCTTTGAGCTTTAGCTCTCTTAGAAGAGGATGGATCCTTATTTTTGGATCGTTGAGAAAAGAATACAAGAAGACGGAGAAAGGAGAAACTTCATTTTTTGAAGAAGTTGCAACCCCTCAAGGTCTCCGAAAGCCTTGAAATTCACCCAAAATGATCGGAACCTCCTCTTGGATCTGTACTGGCTGCAACCAAACAGCAAAGAAAAGAAGTTAGAGATGCTAGGAAAGAAGTTTAAACAACTAAAAATTTTATCAAAATTTTTTAGAAATTTGTCTAAAGCAAAAAACTGAATTTTTTTGGGGTTTTTAAGGGTTTAAACAATCCTAACTTAGGCTCTCTTTAAAGATTTCTGTTTGCTGTTTTGGGACAGCAAACATATAGTCTTTAATCAGCTTGATACACAATTTAAACTAAGCAAGAAAACTTGATCTAATACTTAGATGAAAAGACCAAGTAAAAATTTTCAAAAATCACCTAGATCTACTTTTAAAATGACAAATTATAATCAAATCTAGGAGATACATGCATGCAGCCTTTAGACATTTGGAAATAAAGTATTGACTTATTCTAGCTTGCATGCAACCAAAATAAAGATTAAGGAAGAGAGGTTTTATCGATTTATGGAGCTCTCGTCCGAGTCTGGAACTTTGGGCTATGGGGTTCTCTTGGTAGTGGACAAGAGGGCGCTTGATCTCATGAACTTTGGACGATGACAATGGAAACCACCATTCACCAATCCTCCTTTTTGGATAACCTGTAATTAGACGCTTCAATCCTGCAAACAACTGTTAAAGGCATTCCCTATACACATAACTCACCAAAACATGTTAGATTTAACCTAAAATATAACATGCATTTAGGGATCTATGGAGTAAGTAAAGGCAATAAGAAAAATCAACCTAGATATTTCTTACCTAATCATATGACAACATACCTATTAGGCTTCAACAATTTAGCATCAGATCAAAACATTTAAACAATACATATTACCTCATACACCACTTGCATTTAGATAAAGCCACCACACATAAGTCCACACCAAAATTGCTCCAAAGAATTCTTTTATTCCAATGCTTGCAAACTGCTACAATAGTTTCTTTACCCAAGACTTGAACTCCCTAAATGAGGAGGTCGAACCTCTCTTAAATAGGAGAAGGGGTGATGATTCCCAAGTGATGCATGCGCTTAGGGTTAGGTTTAGGGTTTTAGGAATGCGTGAGGATGAGGGAGTGGCGCACTAGATGAGGAGGAGATGCATGGGAGTGAAGGGGAGTGGGTGTATAGTTAAGTGGAGGTGTAGGTAGATGAAGGGGAGTGATGACGAGTGGACTAGGAGAGAGTAGGCGTGAGGACTGAGTGAACTGAGAGAGAGTAGGAGTGATGCGTGAGTTAAGTTAGGCGTGGGCCACATAAGAGATGTGCTAGGGTTTAGGTAATGCGCCACTTAGGATGGGAGTTGAGTTCCTTAGTTGGAGACTCCTCCTAACTCCATGTCATCTAATTAGGTCGACCTCCTCACTAGTTAACTCTCCTTAGGCCTTTAGTTAACTATGGACACAGAAAAAACATGTCTAAAACATGTTCCCCAGTTCTCCTAAAATTTAGGAGATTTAATTAATTACCCCTTTTACGTATTTTTCGAGTAATATTGACTTTTTTAGTGATAATAATCACTTTTTAGTCTCGAAAGATGGGAAATAGGGGTTTACTTCATACTCCGGATTGGAAAACGACTGTAAATATGGCATCTGACAATGTTTGATGCCATATTTTTTACATTTATTGATTCAGAATTACTAAATTCCATTTTTGTGGGAATTTAATTAATTCAGTGAAAACTTAAAAAAAACCTATCAAACCTAGCTGCAATTTCCAAATGACTCAGACACTATGTTCTAGTATGAGCTTATATACATTCTGACACTAGACATTGGATTTTCCATGCCAACCTTCTTGTCAACACATACTTCGGCTTTGGAGCAAGTCTTTTTCTGAGTGAAAAAACTTAGAAATTATTTATTCGCTCACTAAGGTAAGCAGGAAAAAAAATTAACAAGTAAAAAAAAACACTTTGAAGTATGTGCCCACTCCTAGATCAAGGGTGGTCAATAGCCTTTTACAATTTCTCATACTTAGGACATTTATTACAATGTTGGAAATGCGGAAAAAGGGGCCTTTTCAAAGCCTGGATGAATTTTGAATTATGCAAATATGAGCACTAATTGCTCATTCTTTGGCGGCTCTTTAGGAAATCCAGCTTGTGCAAATTGGTGGATAACATAGGCTCCATATGGGGGCGTGTGCTTGATCCTTTTATAGAAAGAGAGAGCATGCGAGAATCTAGAATCTGTCCCTGTATCACAAACATCTCGCCAAAAACAACATCAACAACACATGTATATGAAGACCAAGTGTAAATTGAAATTGCACAATTATTATACATGTAAATACAAAATTAAAAATGAACTATTATACATAAAGTATAAAGGAAGAAAGTGAACATAAATGAAAATTAAAATGTGGAGGAAGGGTTAGAGATACGTTACAGAGGATGCCCAATGGCATCAAATAACATTATTGAAGAGCAATTTGAAAAGTTGTCTGCTCATTGGTAGCTTTAACCTTTCCACTGTCTGACTAGCTGAAGTAGAAACTGCATGAATCAGCCATGTCATGGATGAAACAAGACCTCAGATGTCTGATTAATCCCTGTCCGGGATGACTCTTTGAAGATCCTTTTCCAAGTTTTATTAACTTGGCCCTTTTCTTGGGATCCAACCACTCAAGAAACATATGTTTGTTTTTATTCAACCAAACTTTGAAGTTTGGTAAGCCTTGTAAGTCTTTAATGAAGCTCCGCATTGGACTGTCATGGTGGAAGGCTAACCATTGCTCATAATGATCTGGAATTGAAAGATTGAAACTATCCTCCAATTTCCCATTAGTTGTCATTAAGTCATTTGATGGTTGAGAAAGTGGAGCTGGAACTGGAACTGGAACTGGAATTATCAAGGAATCTGCTTCACTGTTTATTTCAAGATCATTACAATTGTCGAAAATTTTCTCTGAAGAGATGGCTTCCTTGGGAGGAGGGTGGGGATTTGATTTATCTGGATACTCAATCATTTCCAACTTAAAATCCTTTGTTTCCTCATGACCAGTTAATGACTCATCTATAAGCTCTTCCGGAATTTCTAAGTGAAACTCCTTTTCTTATTCATTGTGAAGCTCTGGCTCTATAGGGTATGAATACTTGATACAAGCTTCTGCCTCTGCAAGGCGAGCTTCCATGTCTTTTAACTGCATTGCACGAGCGAATCTCATGGCTTGGATGACATCTGTAAATTTCTCATCAAAATCTGGGGAAGCATCTGAACTAACTGTCTTTATAACTGGAGGTTCCTTCTCCTTCCATTTTTCCATGAAAGCATTAGTCAACTCTTTGTAAGTTCTAATCTGTTCATCCTTAAGTTTTGTAAACCAATCAAGATCATCATCATCAAAAGACAAGAAAACAATTTCATTTCCACATCTTCATATAAGGTATTGCAACACCATTTATTGAAGCAATGTGTAACTCTCTGAACATGACTTCTAGCATCAATAACATTATTAATTTGAAAATAAGGCAAATTTTCAATTGCTTTTTCTGGAATCAAATGTGGATAACCACTTATTGTAGAAAAATCAATAGGTTTATAAAGATCATCCATTTCTAAATTAGACTTTATTAAAAAAGAAAGGTCTAACAGAGATGGACTGGGACCCAAAAATTATTAAGGATCCTACGAGAAGAAAGCTTGTCTAACTTCCTCCCAAAACACCTTCGGGTTTAAGGATGAAGCTAAGCAAACCGTGAGTTCCTCCTTGCAGAATACTTTGTCAAATTATTTTGAAGTGGAGTCACCAGATGATCAAGTTTATTATAAACAAACAAGAAGCATCAAACAAAGCAAAAAGCAAAAAGGAAAACAAAAGTCGTGTCCTGGGAATAAAAAGGTTTATCCCCGACAACGACGCCAAAAATGTTGTTGCCCTAATACACACTTAGGTTAACGTGGAAGAAACCTTCAATCTACTTGGTTTGTCCTTGGGGGCAAGTCTCGAGTCAAGGTGTTGTCACCTGATCCTCAACTCCTCCATCTAGGCCAACTCCTAGCGAAGCCAAGGGGGGTAGTCCCTATAAAAGAAACTAAGGCTTTTTTCTAAACTAAGACAGAAAAATACTTTAACCTAGGAGTTTACTGCTGAAAATAAAAGTTCGATCACACTACTTAGCATGTATCATCATAAAAAACATTTGCTCATGTAACATTTATACATAAAAAATGATACAACCACTGCAATAATCAAGAGCATCAATGAGATTAGAGTAATGATTGGTTTAATGGTGGGCCTTCACGTAGATTCCCTCCTCACATGGATGGTGAGATTTCACAGGGGAGGAAGGATGCATTTAGACAGATATATTATGATAGAGCATCCCTTGATGAGGTGGAGGAGGGCTTCATAGAGTATTCCATTGGCACTAGGAGATTTGGAGGCTATGATGTGCTCAGAGATAGGGGGGCTAAGAATCCCAATCCTTGGTGGGAAACTCATGGGGCAACATACCCTCTTCTACAACAATTAGCCATGAGTCTCCTCTCTCAGGTTACTTCATCCTCTTGTTGTGAGAGGAATTGGAGCACACATGGGAATTTGTCCAAGGTAGAGACAATGGTGTATGTGCACACCAACTTCCATCTTATTTACAAACATAGGGAGGAGTGGTTGAAGGGAAAGACAGATGTGGGATGTGTATCTTGATGATATGGGTTTGGACAACAGTGTTGAGTTGGCATTAGCCAACTTGGATCTTAATGAAGTGGTTCTAGAGCTGGTCACTTTTGATGATGGTGATCCTGTTGAGGGGTCATCCTCCACACCAGTAGATGCACATATTGGATTGGATATAGAGGAGGAGGAGGGGTTGAAGAGGATGGAGAAGAGAGCAATGGAAGTGATTCTGATTTTGATGATTATGACATGGAGGACTACTTACAATCACGACTCATGAGCTATGAGATTCTTCCATCTACGGTTCTAGTATCTACCCTATTTGCTATTTGCCATTGGCACTCCCACCTATAGTATCAATGATTCGATATCTATGTAATACATTTTGATTTTGATGACTTAATGAGAAAACTGCAGATTATGGTTCTAATTTCTTATGTGTTTGTCATTTGATCATCATTCATGGAGTACTAGTAAGTACTAACTAGTTGTAAAATTGTGTGATTGAATTTGTATCATGTAAATTTTCTAGTTTCTAACAAAATTTGAATCGTTATGTCTATATTTCTCTCTCTCTCTCTCTCTCTCTCTATATATATATATATATATATATATATATAAATAGATAGATAGATAATTGTGTCCTCCTGCTCCTGTTTTCGGGGTCGCCGTGTCTCGTGTTGGACACTCGTATTTCTGTGTCCTTTGTGTCTTGTGTCCTTGTGTTAGGTGACTTAGGTTACAATCAACTACTTTAGGTAGGCTATATGGTTGAAAAGGGTTATTTTGCGACAATCAACCTCTTGGATGAAAGAACTTGTTTGATGCATTCATCACTTGGGTGTGTACTTAAGGTAAAAGCGATTAGTTTAATGGAATTTACCCCAAAGTGTTTGTTGAAAATAAGTTATAGAATCAAGTCTTGGAGGGCTAAGAGGGCCACTCATCAATACAAATACGAAGGAGTTGCTTATGGCTAAAATGTAGTTCCAAATCTGCAAATTAATTGATAGAATAAAGGAGAACAAGTGCAGAACTAAAACAACAAATAAACAAGAAGGAGAACAGTCTCACATTGCTAATTGCTAAATGAATATTGAATTCATTTTTAAGCCTTCACACAAGTATGATAACAAGAAAATTCTATAACATATAAACAACAATTGAATATCATAACATAACCATACATCGAAGTAGATCAATGCTTCTATGCTTCATTAATGTTCAAAGGTTTGATACACAAGGGAAGCTCAACATCATCTCCAAGCTCCTACAATTTCCTTCATTCACTTCTTCACTCTCCTCTAATTGCCAAATCCCAAAAGAAATGGAGAGAAACTCCTCTTTATAAAGTATATTATCTTTCTAACTAACCCCATGATAAAACAACAAATTGTAAAATATTGGAGTAGTTAGATTCATGGTTGACAATATCAAGGCATGTGGACACTAGCCTCTCCAAGAGAGGTAGCCCCATCCAAAAATAGGCGATAATATGCAACAATAACCTCCAAGAGAGGATGCACCATCTAGAAATAGGTATTATACCAAGTCAAATGCGAAACGGGTCCACATAGAATTCATCCTCCAAGAGAGGATGCACCATCTAGAAATAGGTACTATACCAAGTCAAATGCTAAACAGGTCCACATAGAATTCATCCTCCAAGAAATGATGCATGCAAAATATAATAAAATTCTCTTGAATCTAGGAGGATGTGCTCAAGGGTCCATCTAGAAAAGCTCATAGAGTGTGCCCTCCAAGGTGCATGAGAGATTGGATGAATGTGCACGATGAAGTATTCAAACTCCAAAATAGTAAGTGGGTAGCCTCCAGCAAAATAAATCTAGGGAGATAAGGGCGAATTAGGCCTTTGACCATGCCAAAGCTCCATGAAATAAATAAATATACACCTCCAAAAATAGCGAGAGGTATCTTCACAAGTTCGCCCTCCAAGGATATGCCTAAAAATAGTAATATGACCAATTACATGCATGTAATGTGCCACATGCGTGGGTCTCCAATTATGCACATGCGTCTTGTTACCACACAAACCAAGACCTTGCTTAAAGTCCCAAAGATGGGTGCTAGCTTTGTGGAACTTGGGAGGCTGGCCACTATCACCTCACAACCTCTCCCCTGCACTTTAGACTTAGAAAATGATTCCTAGTCAAGGGGGGCTTCCTTATAGGTTAACTAGGCTCACTTCGTGTCGTAGAAGTGGGATTAAAAAGAACCTATGATGGAAAAAAGATGTGATTGTAAAGATGGGTTTGAGGTGATGAATGAATGGGAAACCGATGCCTATCTTGTTTGGGCTATGGGGTCTAAACCACTCTTGAGTACTTGTCCTCTCTTTTGGTTGTTGAAGTCCCCAAACATCATAAAGAATGCTTGGATGAGCATCAACTTAAGGATTATAAAAGTTTGCAAGAATTATTGGGAGGCTAATCTTATAAAGATTTATCCTAAGTATTACAAAGTTAAAATTTAAACTAGTCCTAGGGTAAGGAAATAAAACCCTATGATATTCACCCTCAATACAATAGGATTTAGCTTAGAAATTGACAAAGAAATGAAACAGACAACAAATCATGCCTCATTTGCATTGCTTAAAGTCCCAAAGATGGGTGCTAGCTTTCTGGAATTCGTGTGGTTGGCCACTATCACCTCACCAACTCTCCCCTGCACTTTAGACTTAGAAAATGCTTCCTAGTCAAAGGGGGCTACCTTATAGGTTAACTAGGCTTACTTCGTGTAGTAGAAGTCGGATTAAAGAGAACCTATGGTGGAAAAAAGATGTGAATGTAAAGATGGGTTTGAGGTGATGAATGAATGGGAAACCAATGCCTATCTTGTTTGGGCTATGGGGTCTAAGCTACTCTTGAGTACTTGTCCTCTCTCTTGGTTGTTGAAGTCCCCAAACATCATAAAGAATGCTTGTATGAGCATCAACTTAAGGATTATAAAATCTTGCAAGAATTATTGGGAGGCTAATCTTATAAATATTTAGCCTAAGTATTACAAAGTTAAAATTTAAACTAGTCCTAGGGTAAGGAAGTAAAACCCTATGATATTCACCCCCAACACAATAGGATTTAGCTTAGAACTTCACAAAGAAATGAAACAGATAATATATCATACCTCAATGAAGACTTGTAATATCAAATCCTTCTATAATTACTCTAGAACAAACACTAAAGAATAGACAAGATTACACAATAGCTTTGTAAAGGTGAGACAAGTTTTTTCCCGTTACTCTTCGACTAATCCAATCCATCTTGCAAATGGAGTGAGAAAATCCTTATATAGATTTTAGGTCAACTCCTCTACAATAAAATATTATTTTCCTCATGAGACTCTACAAGGAAAATATTAAAATACTTACGCAAATAGGGTGAATTAGGTCAAAATTGTTGATTTTTCATAAGCTAGGTTAAGCATGAAGTTCATTCCATTTTAGCATTTCACTTAACCATAAACAATAATGTTGCAACAACCAAGATCACAAGAAGAAACACCATGCACAAGAACACAAGAAGTATCCTGGGAAACCCTTCTCACAAGGTAAGAAAACCTAGCCAAATCCTTTGCTATATTCTTCAAGAGAAAGACCGTCACCACCAATAAGACCTAGCACACAAGAGGGTGCTCAAACCTTAGAAAACTAGCGCCCAAGAGAGGTGCACACTTTTCCCAAGAAGGTGTACTTTCTGAAATTTCCAAACACACATGAAAGAGATATGATTCCTCAATGGGGTATTTACCTTTACTTATACTAACGTGAACTTGTCAACAAAAATGTCTATTAGCACAACAGGGCTGACCTCACTAGCTTATAATATAATTAATATTAACCAGATTAATTATCTTTTACATTAATTACTAGTCACATTAAGGTGGGGCCGACCTGTACCCTTTACATTACAATTAGGGTTATAGGCAGGTCTGACTCTTGAACAATATAGCAAGGGATTTGATACACCCACTAGTGCTCATCCACTAGGGGCACATCCATAGGGATGTCCATATCTCTGGCTCATTGCATTACACAAAAGAACTAGTTCTTCACATGTTCACCTGTGCTCGTCCACAGGCACGTCCACTCAACAAATCTTCTTTCCCATTGCATCACACAGGAGAGTCATCTGGAGTTTCTCGTCAACTCTGCTGCTCAGAGGAGGCTAATACATCATCTTCATTTCTTGTTCTCATGACGATGCACCCAACACTTTGGGATTTCACACGTTCACCTTGTGCTCAGGCTTAGCCAGAGGCACGTCCAACTCGATAGATCACCTTTCCCACAGGATAATCATCTGGAGTTCTTCTCAACTCTCTGAATGGAGGAGGTCATCTCTACGTTCCAACTCTGTCTCAGATAGGAACCACGTACCCTTCTTAGGGGCTTTCTCTCAGGTTTGTAAGCTGGAGAGAGTCTCACATAACTGCAATGATCCACATCTCACAGGTTTGTAAGCTAGAGAATGTCTTACATAGCTGCAATCATCAACACTCCCCCTCAGCTAGGGAGGCATTCTTCATCATGCCAAGACTCACACAGATGTACTCTGAATTCTGTCTTGGATGGAGTCATCAATACTCCCTCTCAACTAGGGAGGCATTCTTTACCAAGTTAATTTGGTGAAGATGTATGCATTCTGCTCATGTGTAGGAAGGTACTGCATGTGTATGATTTTCCTCTACATCATATCTCTGATATAAGAATATTTCATCTCATCATGTTTCGATCCATCAGGAAACACTGGGTTCTCAAGGAGCTTTATACACGACTCATGGTTATCATCATAGGGTCCATCTCGTGATCAAGTAAATCTGTTAGGAGCTTGTGAACCCATACTGCTTCGCACACTCAATGGTATATACTCTGCTTCTGTGGTATTCAAGACCACATAGATTTTGTTTCCTACTGCAACATGAAACTATGGAAAACTTCATGGTAGAACATCAACTGGATGTGCTCTCCCGGTCCACTATACTTTTTGCTGAATCTGAATCGGCATATCCTGCAAAGTCAAGTTCACTCTGGAGGCATATCTCAGGCCATATCCAACTATGCCTCGTATATATCTTAATACATGTTTTGTTGTTGTCTGGTGAGTCTGTCTCGGTTGACTCATGTAATAACTAAGCACATTCATTGCATGGCATGAATCAAGTCTGGTGTTAACTAGATACATCAGTGATCCAATCAACTGTGGATCGATCTCATCTGAATCATCATCAATCTTCTCCTTTTAAATTCATCACGGTGGATTTAGCATTCTGTCATACTTGAACTTCTTTAATATCTTCACTGTATATTTTCCTTAACTCAAGAAAATCTCATCGGTCCTCTGTCATACTTCTTGTCCCAAGAAGTAGTGCATCATACTCAGATTCTTCGTGTCGAATTCAAAAGTCAAGGATTACTTGTATCCAACAACAAGGCTTTCTGAATAAGTCACCAAAATCAGGCTGTCATCATCAGCACTGTAATGATATAGGTTTGGATCAACAACACTCTTGCTGAACTCCAAACTCATCAAGAATTTATCTATCTGATATAGTTTCTAACTCATGGATGGTAGGACGGATGGAAGTGTATCGGGTTTACTGGGTCAAGTGTCTTATCATAGACATCTCCCTCTGTTTGTGAGAAACCTCTGGCTATAGATCTCGTTTAGTATTCCTAGACACTTCCATCAGCTGCATGTTTGATCTTATAGATCCACTTGGAAGTTACCACAGACCTTCTGGTCCCTGAATAATATATTATACATCATTCTTCTGTTATGGCATTTTGCCATACTTGTTCTACTGCTGCTTCTCTAAGACAAGTAGGCTCAGCATCAATGAGGTGGCTCATGACCTAAGGATGGCTCGAAAATCTCTTTTTTATTTCTCCGGATGTGCCTTGAGAGGCTTGTATGCTTCTCTGCCTCTTGCAGAGTGAGTCTAGGTAGGCCTTTTATGCCCTACTGCAATATCACTGAACATATCAATTGGTGCAACTGGATCAACTTGAATAATGTCTTTCTCCCTCTGAACTGTTGAAGGGGGAGAAGGTATTGTCTTACTGTCAATCTTCGTATGAGATTCTCTGGGTCTTTGAAAGATTATCTCTTCTTCAAGGACAACGTCTCTCCTTGTCTCAATCTGGCTCTGACCAGGGATGTCGATCTGGAATGTCTTTGAAGATTCATTGTATCCTTTCTTTCTAAAGGATCTAGCTTGGACTTCTTCTCTTTGGGTACATGAAAATACACTAGGAACCCAAATAACTTGAAGTGTTCAATCTCAGGCTTCATTCCGGTGAAGACTTCTTCGGGGGTTATGTTTTTCAAAGTCTAGTGAAGACTCTTGTTCTGAACATATACATTGTCATGCATGCTTCTACCCATAGAATCATAAAAAGATTCTGATCATGTATTTTTGAATTGGTTTCCCCAATGATGTTTCTATTCTTCCTCTTTCTCAATTAGTTTTGACTCCCTTTGAGTCAAGTGGCTCCCTCTGAAGGATAAACATCTTCCTTTATTGTTAACCTGTCTGGAACAAGAAAACAAGAGGAACAAAAACAAGAATATCTCCTAAAGGAGAATAATGAGTGCATCTCTAGAATTAAAACAATTTAAGGATTGTTGTCACAACTACAACACCTACTTGTAATGTAGCAAACTTTAGAAATATAGGTTAGAGGAATGATAATTACAACAATCAAAACTGGAGTCTTCACCTTGAGTGTGTTGTTCCTCTGAATGCACTGAGATCCCTCTGGGTCCATGATTTCAGCAAAAGGTTCCTTCCTCCTGCAATTTCCCTCATGACAATGATACAAATAATATATATACAAGTGCATACCTGAGGGTGTTGATATGATTTCTCTAATGGCTCTTCGCTGATCTTTGTCTTGTTGACATCTTCATGAAGGAGGTATGTCACAGTGACACCTTTTTGTATTACCCATAATAAGTCTTCCTTTCATGTCTTGTCTTCTAGAAACTTGAAGTTGCTTGATCCATCAAGCTTAACTTCCATCATAGTTTTGTTCATCGTAATTTTAGATTCTTCACAACCCTTTGTCAACTGGGCTAGAAAACCTAACGGCTAGGCTAGGCTAGCACTTTTAGGTTTTGTTGGACTTATGACTGCCAACAATAAGCCTTTGAAAGATGAGAGAACACTAGTGAGCTGAAGAGCTCCTTCAATGAGTTGCAGAAACCCTAATACTGAAATTTCTACAGAAATTAGCGAAACCCTAGAAACCCTAGGGCAAAATTTCAAAATGCTCGGAATTTTGATCTGAAGCTTGTTGGAGGTGCGCTGAAGGAGGCCGTACACTCCTATGCCCTTTTTAGCTACAACGTCCAAGTGCCAAGTGCTGAGAACCTCTAGAAGAGCAGGCCATATGGATTTTCTGGGAACCCTAGGAAAGTCGTATGGTTTCTGTAGAAGAGAGAGAGGATCGCTGAAAGTTGTTGGTGCAATGGGTTCTTTAAGACCTATGCTCTGATACCATGTTGATTTTTCATAAGCTAGGTTAAGCATGAAGTTCATTCCATTTTAACATTTCACTTAACCATAAACAATAATGTTGCAGCAGCCAAGATCACAAGAAGAAACACCATGCACAAGAACACAAGAAGTATCTTGGGAAACCCTTCTCACAAGGGAAGAAAACCCAGCCAAATCCTTTGCTATATTCTTCAAGAGAAAGACCTTCACCACTAATAAGACCTAGCACACAAGAGGGTGCTCAAACCCTAGAAGACTAGCGCCCAAGAGAGGTGCGCACTTTCCCCAAGTTGTACTTTCTGAAATTTCCAAACACACATGAAAGAGATATGATTCCTCAATGTGGAATTTACCTCTACTTATACTAACCTGAACCTGTCAACAAAAGTGTCTATTGGCACAACAGGGCAGACCTCACTAGCTTATAATATAATTAATATTAACCAGATTAATTATCTTTTACATTAATTACCAGTCACATTAAGGTGGGGTCGACCTGTACCCTTTACATTACAATTAGGGTTACAGGCAGGCCAGACTCTTGAACAATATAGCTAGGGATCTGATCCACCCACTAGTGGTCATCCACTAGGGGCACATCCATAGGGATGTTCATATCTCTGGCTCACTGCATTAAACAAAAGAACTAGTTCTTCATACGTTCACATGTGCTCGTCCATAGGCATGTCCACTCAACAGATCTTCTTTCCCACTGCATCACACATGAGAGTCATCTGGAGTTTCTCATCAACTTTGATGCTCAGAGGAGGCTAATACACCATCTTCATTTCTTGTTCTCATGATGATGCACCCAACACTTTGGGATTTCACACGTTCACCTTGTGCTCAGCCAGAGGCACGTCCAACTCAATAGATCGCCTTTCCCATAGGATAATCATCTGGAGTTCTTCTAAACTCTCTGAATGGAGGAGGCCATCTCTACGTTCCAGCTCTGTCTCAGATAGGAACCACGTACCCTTCTTAGGGGCTTTCTCTTAGGTTTGTAAGCTGGAGAAAGTTTCACATAGTTGCAATGATCCACATCTCACAGGTTTGTAAGCTGGAGAATGTCTCACATAGCTGCAATCATCAACAAAATCCCATAAAAAAGTGTTTGCATACAATGTTCTAGATGATTGTTGTTGAAATATTGTAACTGCAAAGGGTATTCTATTTATTATTATTCATTAGATCAATCCCCTTTTGTGGATTGGTCAAACCCTAAATATATTATACAAATTGAGAAGTCAACCCCCAGGCTAATTAAAGTGGTTTTAGCCACTAAGAAGACAAGTCGGCCCTGCCTAGTGAAGAGACACCTTTTCAGTGCCTACCATTTTTTCTAAATAAAGGAAGCCAACGCCTCATTATCTCACTCACTCGTTCACTCATCAAGTGTGGAAGTTTGGAAAGGTGCAGTTGGGAGAAGAAGGAAGAGAGAGGCGCATTGCTTAGTGTTGGATATTCTCTAGTGTTTTGGTTTATTGTCTTGGCATTGTATTGGCTATCTATATTAAGGAAATTTTGCTGGATTATCTCCCCCATGAGGGTTTCCCAGGATAATTGTTGTGTATCGTGTGATTGTGTTTCTCTCAGTGATCCTACCTATGCTACGGTTATCTAGTAAATTGAAAAGAAACTTAATAATAGCTCAAAACTTAACATGGTATCAGAGCTAAGTTGAAGAGAGCATCTTTCACTAGATAAACGTCACTGTTGCCGTATAAGAAAATTAGGGCTTTTTGTTGAAGAGGAATATCAGCCTAAAAACCATCTCGAAAAGTGCGCCCTAGCCTAGGGAACTCTTTGGCACCTTGAGCGCACCTTTCTAGTGGTCAGATACTCTGGAAAGTCAAACCCTAATTTTGACTGGTACCAGAAAACTAGAAGTACCAGAAAACCAGGAAACTAGAACCAGTACCAGAAGTACCAGTCCAGATTTCCACAGGTCAAGTTTCAAGGGGCAAAACTTGAAATTTTTGAAATCTAACAGCTCCAACAAAGTCACCTCAACCCAGCGCATCTAGTCCCTGGATCATAATTTCAAAATTTGAAGTTTGAAAAATTAGGGTTTCCTCATAAAACCATAAGTTGCAGTTGCAGTAACAATTGCAGTTGCAGTATCAGTTGAAGTATCAGTTGTAGTCACCCTTGAAGTTTTTAAGAGTTGGCAATTATTATCGTTGCTACTAGATGGTGCCACTACCTGCAAATACTATCAGAGGTTTGTATTCACATATGTTTAAACTGTTAAGCTTTATAGGGTATTTGTAGGAGAAGGGATCTCTTGCCATAGATTCAAAATGATCTCAAGATCCAACACATTCAGAGGAATAATGCAACCTAGGTTTGATTATTCTGATATGCATCTATTTGTTATGACATTATTTTGATCTAGGTTGCATGTTGAAGCTATGACCATCATACTAACCTTTGGTCAAAATTAAAGTCAAAGTATTAGATTGATTAAAGTTGAGATCATAGAGTTTATCCTTTAACCCAACTTTTTGTCAAGATATCATATTGTCTTTGTACATAAGACAGGTTGAAGAAAGCACTTGTCATCTTGAGTGAAGGAGACCTGGAAGAAAAGCAACACACTCATTCTTGAGGACAAGGCTCCAGGTTCCAAGTTTTATTAATTAAGTTGATAAGATTCAAAGTTGCACATGACATGTTGATAACTACCCCTTTACAAGTAAACACTATAGTTGAGGTAACAGTCTTTGAAAAGTATTATACTTGGTAGCATGTGAGCATATTGAGATAATGCTTAATGTAATCAATTACCAGATACAACTAACTTCTCCTCTAGGAGAAACTTCTTGTGTTTGTTCGAGGTTACCATAGATGAATGTTTGATCACAACACTAGAAGAGTGTTGATCTCGTTTCGTATTGTATTTCTTACTTTTGATCTTTGTTTCAGACAGGTCACAAGTGATAGCTCTAAAGGAGCTACTATGATGATTATTCGTGCTATTGTTTTATTACTATTATCAAAAGAGTATTATTCTTGCATGTTGTTTTGTTGACCTTATTTCAGGTCACGGGTGATAACCCTAAGGAAGCTATAGTGAAGGTTACATAAGACAACAAATTAGATGAGACATGAAGCAGACTACCCAAGTCGTGTACATGACGATATACATTCATGTACCAAAGAAGATGAAGAAGAAGTTATTTTTGAGATCTAGAGTATCTCATATGGAGATTGATTGGAAGGAGCAAAAGGCTCCAAAGATGACCAAACATTAGAACAAGAACTCACATAAGATTTGGTCAAAGGATAATGAAGCCCCCTTGACGGGAAGCAAAATTTGTTTTAAGTCTGACACAACCTTTCATATTTAGAAGAGATAAGCTTGATCTCAGAAAGGATCAGATGAAGAGACAAGGTGCAGGACTGGGAGACAGATGCCATGAGAAGACTAGATCGCAGCTTCAGAAACTTTTAGGAGATATAAAATCTCCTGGAAAAATTCCCATAAGAGATGATGAAGTCCTTGTAGACTCAGAAGAAATCGAGAGTAAGCCTGATCTTAGAAAGGATCAGATGAAGAGACAACCTACATGACTGGGAGATAGATGCCATGAGAAGACTAGATCGTAGCTTCAAAAACTTCTAGGAGATATGAAATCTCCTGGAAAAATTCCCTTGTTTCAGTGACAAAAGAAGAAGCCAGTCAGAAAGACTAGGATATGGATTTTTCCGTGAGACTAGAAGAGAAGTCAGTATTGACTTCCAAGATTGATCTAACAAATCAAGCATGTTGCAGATGTACAAAGCATGATGTGTGTCCAGAGGTTTCTCCCAACAAAAGGGAGAAGACTATGATGAGACACTTACTCCAGTAATTGAAGAAATAGTTCCAGTATTCATGAAGACAACCAAAAAAACCATGATTCATATATAGTATGAGATGCAGGGGGAGAAATCCCCATATTTAAAATTGAGTGGCGGTTGGTGCAATACATTAGTTGGGTCATGGAGACATGACTATAATAAAAGATAGAGTTACCTCCATGAAAGAAGAAGAGCTACCTTCAATATTAGTTATTGAGCCACTCTCAGTTTCAGATGAAGCTGTTTCCATGATGTAGTAAAGGAGTTACTCTCAGATTTCAATAGTCATAGTGAGAATGGAACAACCATTCTCAGCTTCAGAGCAACTGCAGGTACAGAGTCCTAGTTCCAGAAAGAACAGTTGCAGAAAGAGGAGAGGACATAGTCTCAGGCAGTGAGACAGATAGTGCTTTGTAGAAAGCACATAGAGCTAGCACATGACTGTGCAAATTGAGTTGCAGCTAAGCAAGTGTACCAGGTTGGTAGAAAGTGATGTGAAAATTTGATTTGAAGTTGAAGACAGAAAGACTCATGTTTGCAAGTTGAAGCAAGCTCCAAGAGCTTGGTGTGGCAGGATTGATAGTTTTCAAAAGAGTTTGGGTTTTACCAAGAGTAAAACTGATTCTAACCTTTACTTCAAGGTTATGAATGACGAGCCATCGATGTTGCCACTATATGTAGATAATTTATTCTTGACAGATTAAAAAAAAGGCTCATCACAGATTGCAAGAAGAAGCTCGCTACAAAGTTTGAGATGAAAGACCTAATGCATTATTTATTAGGTCTTGAGGTTTGGCAGAACCCAGAGAAGATCTTCCTTAACCAAGGGAAGTATGTAGTTGAAATATTGAAGAGGTTTGATATGTTGGAATGTAAATCCATGTACACACCCATGGAAACGAAGTTGAAGCTCCTGGTAGATACCTCATCAGAATTGGTTGATGCTACTCTATACAGACAAATCATTTGACTGTTGATGTATCTGATGAACATCGCGCCATATATATGTTTTGCTGTGAACACTTTGAGTCAATTTCTGGTAGAGCCCAGACGTGTTCACCTGGTTGCTGCAAAACATGTGATGAGGTACCTTAAGGGTACATTAGATTTTGGTCTCAGTTATAATGGAGATCATGACTTCAGATTGAGTGGTTATACCGATTTAGATTGGGCTGGAAGTGTCTCTGACAGAAAGAGCACTTCAGGATGTTGTTTCAGTCTGGGGTCAGCCATGCTCTCATGGCAGAGTAGGAAGCAATCAAGTATTTCTCTCAGCACGGCAGAAGCATAATACATTGATGCATGTTCCGCCAGTTGTGAAGCCATATGGCTTCAGAAGTTGTTGATAGGTCTATTCGATCTGGAGATGGAAGCAACCGTGATTCTATGTGATAACCAGAGTTGCATAAAAATGACAGAGAACCCTGTGTTCCATGACAAGTCAAAACACATAGAAATCCGATATCATTACATTTGTGATATGGTGTAGAGAGGAGCCATAAAGCTCCATTATGTTAGCACGAATGAACAGGTTGCAGATGTGTTGACCAAGTCTCTGTCTCATGTAAAGTTTGAACACTTTCGAGACAAGCTTGTTGTAGTCCGAAAGGACCTCCCTCGAAAGGGGGAGTAGTGTTGTGATGCCAACCTTGTGCATAAGATTTCCATCTTCGTGCTGATGTTGATGTGATGCCAACCTTGTGCTGAAGATTTCCAGCTTCATGCTGATGTTGATGTGATGCTAGCCTTGTGCTGATGTTGATGTGATGCCAGCCTTGTGCTGATGTTGATGTGATGCCAGCCTTGTGCTGAAGATTTCTAGCTTCGTGTTGAAGTTGATGTGATGCTAGCCTTGTGCTGAATATTTCCAGCTTCGTGCTGATGTTGATATGATGCTAGCCTTGTGCTGAAGATTTCCAAGTTCGTGTTGATGTTGATGTGATGCTAGCTTCGTTCTGAATATTTCCATCTTAGTGTTGATGTTGATGATGCCCTAGCCTTTGTGCTGTGATGTTGTTGTTGTTGATGTCGTATCAACCTCGTGCCGTTATTGATGATGATGATGTATTAGTGTTATACTAATCCATGTTGATGCATATGATGATGATGTCATTCCAACTCCTTGTTGTGGATTTTGATGCCATTCCAACTCCTTGTTGTGGATGATGATATTGATGATGAGAAAAACTTGCGATTATTTATAGATATGCCAGTCAGTGTTCCAGATGTTGTTGATGTTGTTGCCCTCTCTCTCTCTCCTGTTGTTGTTGTAGAATAGCCTTCTTGCTAAGGGGGAGTGTTGAAATATTGTAAATGCAAAGAGTATTCTATTTATTATTATTCATTAGATCTATCCCCTTTTATGGATTGATTATGTCAGGCATTGTAATTGACCAAATCCCCTTTTCTGGATTGGTGAAACCCTAAATATATTATGGAAATTGAGAAGTCGGCCCCCAGGCTAATTAAAGTGGTTTTAACCACTAAGAAGACAAGTCGGCCCTGCCTAGTGAAGAGACACCTTTCCAACGCCTGCCAGTTTGTATAAATAAAGGAAGCCAACGCCTCATTATCTCACTCACTCATTCACTCATCAAGTGCACAAGTTTGGAAAACTGCATTTGGGAGAAGAAGGAAGAGAGAGGCACATTGCTCAGTGTTGGATATTTTCTAGTGTTTTGGTTTATTGTCTTGGCATTGTATTGGCTAACTATATTAAGGAAGTTTTGTTGGGTTTTCTCCCCCTGAGGGTTTTGTAGGATAAATGTTGTGTATCTTGTGATTGTGTTTCTCTCAGTGATCCTACCTATGTTATGGTTATCTAGTAAATTGAAAAGAAACCTAATAATAGCTCAAAACTTAACAATTATAATGCCACATGTCACCTTCCTCAATCCTTATCTTCATGCAAAAGCAAAATTTGGATGCCATTTGTCCTCCCCATGTGAAAAATAATGATCAAAAGGCTTGGTCAAATAGGGAGGGTGAATTTCCAATAGGTGTGCATGGATGCCAAGTGTAAAACTCCATGGTGAGGGTACTTTTCTAGAAATAGCCACCTCCAAATAATAATAATACTCCTCGAGCGAATTTCCAAATAGATGACGAATTTGTTGAGATTTGGGTACCTTGGAAAGTGGTCCCATTGTGTTTGTGAGTCTCTAAACACAAAGGGGGAGACTATTACCCTTATACCTTTACTTTATGTTCTAATTTCACTTTGACTTTCACTTAAGTCATAAAGTGAAATTTGTCACTTGAGTCATAAAGTGACAATTAATTCACAAAGTGGGTGAATTAATAGACATAAATCAAACTATGGAAACTTGAGTAAAGTTGGTTTCCAGGTGAGATTTATGAGAAGTGATCTCACCCATTGATTAGACTTGGCTAGATCTAATCTAAGCCATTAATCTTTTAGGTTTGGCCTAAGGAAGGCTAAAGGAGGCAAAAGGGTAAGGAAGAGGCTCATTCTCACTTGAGAGAGTTGAGTGAAGAGAGGAAGAGAGGAAGAATACTTGGGTGCATTCTTGAGGAGAAGAAGGGCGCATGAGGTCAAGGTTTGGAGAAGACCAAAGGGTGAGGGCGCACCATGGATGCTTGAGCAAGATAGCTTGAGTGTGGAGTGCATTGCGTGTGTAGGGGCGCACTAGTAGAGAAGGGCACACCATAAGCTTGAGAGGGCCGCTTGTGTGAGAGGGCGCACTAGTAGAGAAGGGCACACCATAATCTTGAGAGGGCCGCTTGTGTGAGAGGGCGCACCATGAGCTTGAGGTAAGGGTGCAAATGCCTGAGGGGTGCACATCATCTTGAGGAGGGGTGCAGATGTGGGAGGAGTGCTTCATTGTATTGGTGGAGGCACACTTGTGAGAAGTGCTATCCAACACAAAGGAAGGGGCGCTTACTTCATCCCAGGTGCTTACTTCATCCCAAGAGACAAGGTTTCTAGAGAGGGCGCAAGCACAAGCTAGCAGACACATTTTCCAATAGGGGCACAAGTCATCATTAACAGGCACAAGTTTTGAGGAACTCCATTACAAGCTTGAGGATAAGTTTGGATTGTATTAGGTTCCTTGTGTATCTACTTGTTGTAGCATTTGCTTTCACATCTCCATATATATATATATATATCTATCTCTCTTACTGGCTTTCCCCATGGGGGTTTTTCCAGGGTCATGTTGACCAAAAACCACTTGTGTACATTTGTCATGGTTTGCTTATTACTTTTGGCTATAGGTTGTTAAAGATCCTAGAGGGTATTGTTTGCCTAAAGCTTTATGCATGTGCTAACTTTGGTCACCAAAACACTTGCAAGAGCACCCTTAAAAGAGCATGCAATCACAAAGTTAAAGGAGGATTTCAAGGGAAGAAAATCAGATTTAGTGGCTGTCATAAAACAGCAGTGAAACAGTTTGAAGACCTTGAACCTAGAGCTCAACAAGAGATCATATGACAGATCTGTTGAGCAGCCTTTAGTACCTCGAAAAATCTTCATGGTATCAGAGCCAAAGGGCTAAGTGTTGGCTGTATTTTGGAGCAGACAGTGGGCAGTTTTTTGTGGGGTAAAGATCAGATCTGTAGGCTGTTTTTGGACAGCAAGTATACTGTCCGAAACAGCGAGAAAAAATCAGATTTGAAAGTGCCTCTTATATAGTGCATGTTGGGCAGATTTACACAGGTTGACAGCCTCATTTTCACACTTGTGATTGGTGTGTTGGAGGCTGATTTCTTTTGTTCAGATCAGAGCAGTTTTTGGTAGCAGTGGGCAGCCATGTCAGTGGCAGGATTGAGTGTGGAGGATAGGCTAGCAGGTGCTGGCAACTGGTTTCCTTGGAAGGCCAGAATTGTTTTGATATTGGAAGAGCTAGAGTTATGGGACATTGTGTCTGCCCCAGTGGCTCTTCCACCTGTTATTGATCCAGTGGTGATGGCAGAGTTCAGGAAGAGGAATGTCAAAGAAAAGAGAACTATCCTTGATGTGGTTAAAGACCATATCATACCTCATGTGTCTGGTAAGACGTTTGCTTATGTGATGTGGGACTCATTATGCAAACTTTACCAAATCTCGAACCAGAACTGATTGATGGTGCTTCAGGAGAAGCTGAGGAGCGTCAAAATGGTCAAGGCTAAGTCGGTTACTTCATACCTCTCGAGATTCACTCAGACTCGAGATTAGTTGGCGATAGTTGGAGATATAGTGGATCCCACGGTGTTGGTGAGGACAACCTTAAACGACTTCACCAAACCGTGGGAGAATTTTGTGCGAGGCATTGTGGCCAGAGAGACTGTGCCCAATTGGGAGAGGCTCTGGGATGACTTCGTGTAGGAGGAGCTGAGACATGGCTCGACATCTACTAGTCAGCAGCAGGGTGTTGGAGATGGTGATGAGGGTTATCTTGCTCTTATTGCAAAGGGTAAGAAGAAGACCGAACATGGTCCCAAAGGAGGGGCCAAGCAGCAACAACCGAGAGGAGAGCAGAAGAAGGACATGTGGAAGAAGAAGAAGAAGCAGGATGGTGCATCAACGACAACAGAGGAGTAGGAGTTCACTGCTCAGTTTGAGAGGGAGTGTGCTTTCATAGCTTGTTGTTCGACAGTTGAGACACCGTCCAATAGTTGGTGTGTAGATAGAGTTGAGGAGGTTCCACTGATTGAGAGTGTTGTATCGCATGGGACGCAGACTCAGTTATCGAGTACACCATATTCAGGGGCGACTGGTCCACCTGAGAGTCGAGACAACTTCAGTTTCACAGTTGCTGAGTATACAAACAGTCGGTGCAGGTGCTTCAAGGTCACATACTACTATGCAGAGATTTGTTGATGACACACAGGGGCAGAGGGAGACTATTCCGAGAGAGGTTACTTCAGGGGAGAGGAAACTGAGATGGTTTCAGGAGACCTTAAAGGAAACCAAGGAATATGTTGCAGAGCCTCAAAGGTTGGTCAGAGAGAGCAGGGCACCAGAGAGGTTTGGGTCACACTTGGCTATGGAGATGAGCAGATCAACTTCAGATTCCTCTTCAGGAGGAAGTCCCTTGGTGAGAGACCAAGGTAAGGATTTTTGGTGAGATGCCAAGATCGAGAGACTCTTGGTGAGATGCCAAGAGCAAGGGACCTTTGGTGAGATGCCAAGGTAGAGATGCTTGGTGAGATGCCAAGGTAAAGATCTTTGGTGAGATGCTAAGATAAGGATCTTTGGTGAGATGCCAAGATCAAGGCTTGGATCAAGAAGGACTTTGATTCAAGGAGATCTTGGATAGGTGGAGATGGACTTCCATCTAGAGATCATGCAGGTCGAGCAGATCAGAGTTAGAGGCCACTTTTGATGATCATGGTACATCCATACTCACCAAGTATTTGCCAGCAGGCAAGGATGTCCACTGCAGGGACAAGATTGGAGAAGTGAGTGACACTTTCCTTGGTAAGAGGGAGTGTTAAGATTTGCGTACCCTGGAAAGTGGTCCCCTTGTGTTTGTGAGTCTCTAAACACAAAGGGGGAGACTATTACCCTTATACCTTTACTTTATGTTCTAATTTCACTTTGACTTTATCACTTAAGTCATAAAGTGAAATTTCTCACTTAAGTCATAAAGTGATAATTAATTCACAAAGTGGGTGAACTAATAGACATAAAGCAAACTATGGAAACTTGAGTAAAGTGGGTTTCCAAGTGAGATTTATGAGAAGTGATCTCACCCATTGATTAAACTTGGCTAGATCTAATGTAAGCCATTGATCTTTTAGGTTTGGACTAAAGAAGGCTAAAGGAGGCAAAAGGGTAAGGAAGAGGCTCATTCTCACTTGAGAGAGTTGAGTGAAGAGAGGAAGAGAGGAAGAAGACTTGGGCGCATTCTTGAGGAGAAGAAGGGCGCATGAGGTCAAGGTTTGGAGAAGAGCAAAGGGTGAGGGTGCACCATGGATGCTTGAGCAAGGTAGCTTGAGTGTGGAGTGCATTGCTTGTGTAGGGGTACACTAGTAGAGAAGGGCACACCATAAGCTTGAGAGGGGCGCTTGTGTGAGAGGGCACACCATGAGCTTGAGGTAGGGGCACATATGTGGGAGGAGTGCTTCATTGTATTGGTGGAGGCACACTTGTGAGAAGTGCTATCCAACACAAAGGAAGGGTCGCTTACTTATGTTGAATTTTCACTATGGTTGGCTCAAGCACATAGGTTTATTTCAATTTTTATCATTAAGCTGAACCATAACTACTGCAACAACACATTAGGTACAGCTGCAGTAAACCAAGATCACAAGAAGTATCCTGGGAAACCCTTCTCAACAAGGGAAGAAACCCCGCCAATCCTTTGTTAAAATATTGTGTAACTGCAAAGAATATTCTTATCCCCTTTTGTGGATAAAGATAAAATATATTTATTATTGATTAGATCAATCCCCTTTTGTGGATTGATCATGTCGGTCATTGTAATTGACCAAATTCCCTTTTGCGGATTGGTCAAACCCTAATTGTAATAGGCTAAATAAGAAGTCGGCCCCAATATATATTAAAGAGGCCCCATAATATATTAAAGGTGGTTATAACCACCCAGAAGAAGAAGTCGGCCCTGCGAGTGAAGAGACACTTCCACACGTGCCAGAATTGTATAAATAAGAGAGGCCAGTGCCTCATTTGAACACACTCTACTCACTCATCTAGTGCGCAAGTTTTGAAGGAAGCTGCAGTTGCTGGTTGCCGGAAGAAGGAAGAGAGAGAGGCGTGTTGCTCAGTGTTGGATATTCTCTATTGTCTGGTTCATTATCTTGGCATTGTATTGGCTATCTATATTAAGGAAGTTTTGCTGGGTTTTCTTCCCCTTGAGGGTTTCCCAGG
>ML793408.1:34171-44355 GCA_009831015.1 Picea engelmannii
GGGGAATGAGAAATTTGCCAAGGTTGGCCTCTGTCCAAGTGTTGAGTTTTGGATACTCTAGGGACATGCTAGAATACTCTCGTAGAGAGGGGTGTGACCACCCTCGTAGAGAGGAATGTGGATGTTTCTCCAAGGGGCAGCGGACAGATACTCTCCTCTAGTCAAGGATTGAGTAGCCTGGAACACAAACCTTGACCATGTGGAATGGTTAGTTGGCTATTGAGGTTTGTGTTGTGATCCTGCACGGATCATGGAAAGGGAGTCTAGTCTTGCCCAGGCTAGCATCTTAGCTTCTCTAGTTCATGTGGGATGACTAGGAGTGAAGCTATGGTAGTAGTCCTCCCCAGTGGATGGGTGAGATAAATGACTACAAGAGAGGGGAGAACATAAAAGGAATGGCAAAACTCATAGGACATCTTCTGTGTGAAGATAAGATATCTTCCGTGTGAAGATAAGAAAGAGTATCTTCTACGCGAAGATAAAGAGAACAAAACTTCTGATGATTTATAGATATGCCAGTCAGTGATCATGATGCTAGATGACCAAGTGGAAGATATTGATGCCTCCTGTTAACCAGTCGATGATGCTATCCAGTCGATGATGTTGCCCAGTTGATGATGCTATCCAGTGGATGCCGCTACCTAGTTGATGTTGACATCTGGTGACTTGTCAAAAGATAAAGAATATCCTTCTTGTTAAGGAGTGTTAAAATATTGTGTAACTGCAAAGAATATTCTTATCCCCTTTTGTGGATAAAGATAAAATATATTTATTATTGATTAGATCAATCCCCTTTCGTGGATTGATCATGTAGGTCATTGTAATTGACCAAATCCCCTTTTGCGGCTTGGTCAAACCCTAATTGTAATAGGCTAAATAAGAAGTCGGCCCCAGTATATATTAAAGAGGCCCTAAAATATATTAAAGGTGGTTATAACCACCCAGAAGAAGAGGTCGGCCCTGCCAGTGAAGAGACACTTCCACACATGCCAGAATTGTATAAATAAGAGAGGCCAACACCTCATTTGAACACACACTCAGCTCACTCATCTAGTGCGCAAGTTTTGAAGGAAGCTGCAGTTGCCGGTTGCCGGAAGAAGGAAGAGAGAGAGAGGCGTGTTGCTTAGTGTTGGATATTCTCTATTGTCTGGTTCATTATCTTGGTATTGTATTGGCTATCTATATTAAGGAGGTTTTGCTTGGTTTTCTTCCCCTTGAGGGTTTCCCAGGATAAATGCTTGTGTACTCTTGTGATTGTGTTTCTCTCAGTGATCCTGTCTATGCTATTGTTATCTAGTAAATTGAAAGTAACCTAATAATAGCAGAAACTTTAACATCCTTTGCTATATTCTTCAAGAGAAAGACCTCCCACACCATTACCAAACCTAACACACAAGAGGGTGTTGTAATTCTCATAATTTCAGACCACAACTTCTAAAATCATGAGATGACACAATGATAAGTGTGTTTCCTCAATGGGGATTCACCTTTATTTATATAAGACTTGTCACATCAAATGATGTGTCTATTGGCACAATAAGGTCGACCTCAATAACTCAAAATATAATTAATAATTACCATATTAATTATCTTTTACATTAAGATGGGGCCGACCTGTACCCTCTACACACCAAATAGGGTTACAGGTAAGTCAGACTCTTGAACAATATAGCAAGGGATCTCATACACCCAGTAGTGCTCAGCCACTAGGGGCACATCCATCCATCTGTGCTCAGCCACAAGGATGTCTCTCTATCTCACTGCGTCTCACAGGAGAACCACACTCACTAATGGTCAACTACTAGGATCACGTTCACTTGTGCTCATCCACAGGCACGCCCAACTCAACAGATCTTCTTTCTCACTGCGTTACACAGGAGAGTCATCTGGAGTTCATCATCTCAACTCTCTGCTCAGAGGAGGCTAACACATCGCTTCATCTTTGTCTCAGAATGATGCACCCAACTCATGGGATTTCACATGTTCACCTGTGCTTAGCCACATGCATGTCCAACTCAACAATCTTCTTTCTCACTGCCTTGCACAGGAGAATCATCTGGAGTTCATCTCAACTCTTTGTAAGGAGGAGGCCAACACAACGTTCCAGTTCTGTCTTAGATAGGAACCACACACCCAACTCAGGGGCCCTCTCTCAGGTCTGTGTTTTGGAGGATGTCTCACGTAGCTGTAATCATCAACACTCCCTCTCAGCTAGGGAGGCATTCTCCACCAGGCCAAGTCTCTCATGGAAGTACTCGAACTTCGTCCTGGCTGTAATCATCAACACTCCCTCTCAGCTAGGGAGGTAATCTTCACCAAGCTAGTTTCTCACAAAAGTACTCGAATTTCGTATTAGCAAGCAGTTTGGTGACGATATCTGCAATCTGCTCATGTGTAGGAAGGTACTGCATGTGTACTGTTTTCCTCTGCAACATGTCTCTGATATAATGATGTTTTATCTCAATGTGTTTCGATCTATCATGAAACATAGGGTTCTCAGAGAGCTTCACACAACTCTAGTTATCACAAGTAATAATAGGGTCCATCTCATGATGAAATAAATCTGTTAGAAGTTAGATTGCTTTGCAGACTGCACACTCAATGCTATATACTCTACTTTTGCGGTACTCAAGGCCACAGAGCTTTGTTTCCTGCTGCACCAAGAAACCATGGCAGACCCCAAGGTGAAACAACAACTGGATGTGCTCTTCCGGTCCACTATGCTTCCTGCCCAATCTGCATCGACATATCCCTGCAAGCTCAAGTCTACACGGGAGGCATATCTCAACCCATACTCAACTGTGCTACATAAGTATCTCAGCACATGCTTTGATGTCTCTGTCTCAACTGACTCAGAAGAAGCCTCGTTCATCTTCTTCAAATTGATCATCATCGGTGTAGGCATGGATTCGCAGTCCATCATCCTGAATCTCTTCAATATCTTAACTGTATATTTTCCTTGATTCTGGAAAATCTCGTCAGTCCTCTGTCATACTTCTAGTCCCAAGAAGTAGTGCATCATACCAAGGTCCTTCATCTCGAATTCAGAAGCCATTGCACACTTGCATCCAACAATAAGGCTTCCTGAATAAGTCACAAAAATCAGGCACTCATCACCAACAATGTCATAATATAGGTTGGGGTCAGCACCACTCTTGCTGAAGCCCAAACTTCATCAAGTGTCCATCAATCTTCTCGTACCACAAGGTGCCTGTTTTTCCCTTTGCCTCTAGCAGGGTTTGTTGAGCCCATGTAGGCCTCTTCCTGGCCTACTGCAATGTCTCTGGGAACCATCAGCTGGAGCTACGGGATCAACTGGATCAACTGCATCAGTAACTGTCTCCCTCTGAACTGCTGAAGGGGGAGAAGGTACTGTCTCTTCCTTCTTCTCGCTGTTTGACTCCCTCTGAGTCAAGTGACTCCCTCTGAAGTTTGGAAGGATAAAACATCTTCCTTTTCCGGTGTTGCTAGCCTGTACATCAATGGAGATTCTGCTTGCTTGTCAATGTCATGATGAGTAATGATATTCCTTGCTTGCTTACCATAGACTAGAAGGTAAATTATGTTGCTGTACTTCACTAGCTGCAAACCTAGTCTCCTAGTGACGGGCTGTAAGTCTAGTCTCCTTACTAGAACTTGAAAATAGCCCATGCTCAAAAGTCACACCACATTTGTAAACACGTCCTTGATTGATCTTTACATCACCATGCAATCCTCAGAGTTGCACTCTCAACTCTGACTACTGTCATCTGTACTTGACTTATCTTTCAGATTGTCCTCGGTTCATTCTCAGCAATAGCTTCACCAATAGGCCTTAACTTGACCTCAAAACTTATGTCAAAAACAGTCCTCAAGGTGTTGTCCAATCTATTGTCAAGACTGTTGTCAAAACTGCTCTGTAATAACTTTTATACTCGGCCCTTACACAGCCTGAAATTCGCCTTCAGAATTACCTTATACATGAAGTCTGCCTCAGATTTGCTGCTTAATTTGCTGTAGTTTGCTCTTGGATCTGACTCAGACAGCCTCAGATCCACCCTCTATTACAGTCTCAGATTCATTTGACACAATCTGCAACTCACCTCAGACAAGAAGGCACTTTATTGGTTTGCCTATTAATAGCCTTCCTAACACTTCCATAGGTGCCATCCCCCAATAGTTTAATGATCTTATATCGCTCCATGTGTGTTTAGAAAAGGGTAGATGGAAGTAATGGACTTAAAAAAAAAAACATGGATACTTCTTATTCTGTTGAAAGTTATGTGTGTCACAAACAGGAAGATCCAAACAATACCATTCTCTGTCTCTCCATTCTTGGAATGTGCACACACCTGACAAATCTACTGCTAAAGAGGCAACATGATATTTACCAAGTGGCTGGAGAATAGCAGCCATGAACATCCAACCAGAAATACCCTCGATCTCACATTTTACTGTACTGAAGTACTAGTTAGATCTTCAGATAATACTGTAATCCGCTCTCTGTAGCAATCACATCCGTAGCAGACAGATTCCATGCTTCCCACACATCTGCAACAGTATAGGTCTGAGTTTTAAGGGTTTGCTATCTTTAACGCTCTTGATCAATAAGAGAAATTGCAACATTCTTCAGATTGATTTGCTCTACACGAAGGACCAGGTCTCGAAAGTATTTGATTCCCACTTCTTTGAGTGCAGGAAGGCAGTGCCTTTCAATTAAATAGCGATCCAAATATTCAGAGAAGGCGTTCATCCAACGGAGCATCGCTTTGTTCCAGTGTTTGACAAGCTCTCTCAACATCGACTGATCATCAATCTGTTCCCTTAATGCCGGTAAAATCATTGAATTGATGTACTCTTTACTGGAATCCTTATATCTATCATACAGTTGCTCTGCATAGCACGGATAGTTCTGAGTGCACATATTGTACACAATCGAGTATTCCTCCGCAATCACCTGACACTTGAAATCTCCTGCTTCCAACCGGCTTCTTAACTGTAGAATAGCATTATAAATAATAGCCCATCCTTCTTCCAACTCAATGGTATGGGGATCCAGGTTTAAGATATTGCCATAGTTCGTCGTCATTTTTTAAATAAACCGTACTGTTTCCTTAAACGACTACACTTGTAGACTCGGTAATCCGTGTTGCACTCCGCACAATACAGAGATCTCTTGCTGTTGCTGCTGCATTTTCTGTGGCAACCTTTAGAGGCATGTGGCCACCTTATTTGGACAGCCGATCCTCCTCAGCTGCTGTTCTAGTCTTCCAACAGTAGGCCACACCTCCTCTCCTTGCTGGCCGAGTTGTTTAGCAATTCTGCGACAACCTTTTAAAAAAAACTTCACCACAGGTTTTAAGAAGGGTCCGGCCTCAACCTTTACCATAGTTAAAGATAGGTCCGATCCTCTTCCCTTTGCAACAACAGTGGGGTACTTGACAGCTCAAACTCCCACGGCCTTCCATATCTGATGTGAAGATGGTCATCTTCAGGACCTGCTCTGATACAATGTTGAATTTTCACTATGGTTGGCATTGAAGAGTTTTTAATATAAAGGTATAAGTCAAAATTAAGGTGTTATTAAATCCTTGAGGAAAAAGAAGGGGGTATATAAGCTTGATAATCAAAGAATTATTTATCGCAAATTTTGGATGAAAACAAAATGGAGTCCAATAATGGGGAAAAAGGAATATTTCCTAAAACTACAAGAAAAAGTGTTTCAATGCTACTTAGAATCAAAGGGACACTTGCAGGGGAAGATATTACTATTCCATTGATCCTACTGAGGATAATAATTATGTTAGTGTCAAATGTGCTAACCAATTATTGATTCCTAAGTCTAATATAATTGAAAAGATAGACTTGTGGAACGAAAAAGAGTATGACATAAGCAATCTACAACTAAACATTGGAGATTATACCTTTGTATCACAATTCACTGTTGAATCCTTATTGTGTGATGACAATGACATAATTATGGGTTCACCCTGGGTCGAAGCACGAGGGAGTTTCATCTTAAACACGAAGAAGAAGTTTTTGGCATTCTCCTATAAAAAGAAAAAGATAACATGGCAAGACTCTAAATTGGAGTCAAATCCAGTAACATTAGAAGACCTTAAAGATATCTCAAAGATTATCCTTCAAGATAATCAGAAAGTAGTACAAAAGGTACATGAATATTTTGACAAGGTTGTTGCAAATAAAGATGAAGAAATTTCTCGCCTTAAAAATCATAGTCAGAACTTGATCACACACATTAAGAAGTTAAAATGTGAGAAGAAGTCGCAACAAGAAACACTAAAGCAACTTACCAACAAGAAATTGTTGATTGATAAAGAAACAATGACTGATCCCATCGAAATAAAGAAGTCATCAACTATAAAAATCCAAGTTGTGGAAAAAGGAACAAATATAGATCCAATCCATGCACATTTCAAAAAGATGCAAAGTCAGTTGAAATAAGGACATTTTCGGATGTTGAGTTACAAACTCCAAGTGTAGATCCATCGATCAATAAAGCAACATCAATGTATGAAGAAGATACAATACCAAAGGTCAATTGAGAAAATGCTACACGCATGATAAGGGAGAGTCATGCTACGAAGACACCTTATCAACATCCTAATCACAAGACCAGGCACCTTAACTATTCAATGTATCAACATTGCTCAAAAGGAAAACAATTAATCTATCTTCCAAAGAATATTGATACCACCATCATTGAGTCTCATAATAACCATTCATATTGGGTATCACATAAGCACAACGTTACACAAAGGATCGAATTAGGATGGTCAGATCCTTTTACAGTTCAATAATTCTTCTCAACACTTAGAAGTTCATATTGTTTCCTATCATCAACCATAACAACATCAGGAACCAAGAACCAAGTGAAGACATTACAGACCAGAGCAAAAACATAAGGCTTTTCCATAAATATGCTTTGAGGACAAAGCATTTCAAAAGGGAAAGGCAATGTAACAGATATAAATATATAAAATATAAAGATAAATAAATAAATAACAGTAAGTAATAATCAATAATCAATAAGTAATGATGAGAGACCTCTTAATGAAAGGACACGTCTTTTATTGAAAGGGCACCCCTGTATGGGTATATATATAGCCCTCACCCTCATTTGTAACCATACTATTCATATTTTCAGTTATTTATTTAATATATTATCCACATGGATTTCTTTATTGTATTCCAAATATTTTGGATGTGTGTGATCTGAACCGGATTGGTTTGTCACAATGTGATACATAAATCACCTAGATAAAATGGAGAGAAGTGGTGAAAATGTATGTAGGAAGTGGATTTTACTTGGGAAAAAGTTATAATATGCTTGCAATAAACAATTTGCCTAGGTAAAGCTATGGAAATGACATGAATATGAATGGAACTAGGTAAATGCATCACCATGTTAGAGGACAACTATGCAACACTAAGTGAAAGTGATTTGGTGATCACCATGATGAAGATTTGTGAACAAAAAGATATACCCTTGAAGCAACCTCCACCAACATTCCAACCTTTTCAAGGCTAGAATCACACCACCAATCTACACAAGACCATTTACCACTCATGTCAACATGAGGGATAACACCTAATAAAAAAACCTCCATAGCCACCTCCAACTAACCCCTTCAAGTGTGAAAAACAAGCCAATGAAGTAGGGTGCCCGAGCTATTAACCTTTATCTAGATAAATTAGATTAATTTAACCATTGAACAGTGAAATCAACCTCAATATGTGTACACAAAGGTTAATGCTCAAATGCAACCATAGTCCCCCTCCAACTAGTCACCAATAGATTAAATCACCATGAACATGTATGCCAATGAGGGGTGCACTCTAATAAAGTGTTGTACCATGTATATAATAAATGTCCTCCCTAGCAAAACCCTACAATGATAACAACAAAACATAAAGTCCAACCTAAGGTGTAGCACCACGAAGGGATTATTACATCAAAAGTCATAATCCAACCTTAGGAAAAAGGTTAGATCACCATCAAATCATATGTAGTAACTCCCCTTTTAACTCAAACTTAGGAAATAACACATCAAATGAGGGTACTGTTATCGCACAGTTTGTAGTTAGGATAAAAGGCTTGAGTCTTGTGGGTCAAACTGGCGTAACAAGAACCTATCCCACCCAATGTCACCATGATGGGAAGGTTCTTTCTATTTAGGGAGGTGAGGCCCAGGGGAGATGTCCCCGGTGACCTGGGGTTTTGAGGAGGCAAGAGGACAATGAGACACGGATAGATTCCCCCTCACAAGTCACCACCAAACAGATAGTCCGGCCAAAGGCCAATTAAAAGTAAACCCCCAAAGATATACCTGCCTGGAACAATGAAACAAGAGACTGATATATGCAAGTTATATTTCAATGGGTTAGTACTTCATAGAATAGTTGACTATCTGAATAATATATAAACAATTTGGTAATAAATGTTGACGAAGTCAATGTTTATCAATAGCAATGAAAATTGTAGCACTTCACCAATAAGTATTGAGATAATATGGCATTCAAAGTAAAAGATCAACACTTCAATCAATTTATACCTAAATTACCATCCAATTGCTCATAAAACAAGACGTTGCTGCACCAATGATGTAAATAGCTAAGGATGACGACAACACTTAGGGTTAGTAGGTTAGTCTAGGCTAGGGTTAGTGAAGTTAGGGTTTCAATTCAAAGTTTTAAGAGTGTTTATATCAAGTCCACTTCAACGCATGAGGTCTTAAGATCAGTGCCTTAGGGTTTAATGGAGTCAACAGTGAAGGACGCAGGAGTTGAAGGAGATGAAGGTCAAAACGGCTAAGGACTAGAGGGAAGAGTTTTGAGCTGTTGCTAAGGCAAGGCCTCAAAATCAAAACCCTCGGGGAGAGAGACTCACTTTGGTGTTGCTGTGGCAAGGCCTCGTGCTCTCTCCTCATTCCTTAGGTTGACTGCCAAAACGGCTAGCTAAGGGATGACGCATAAAACCAAGAAAGAAAATCTAATGAGGGAGAGTGTTGCTACAGCAAGGCTCTTTCATTAAACCCTAGAAAAAAAATGACCCTAAGTGTAGATAACCTAGGCCTAGGACGACTCCTTGATTTCTAGATAGTACGGCTAGCAATAAATAAAGAGACAAAGAGGGTGTAGCTACGGCTAGGCTCTCTCTTCTCTATCAATGGTTGAAAATTTCTCTATCAGGGGACATGAGACAAGGACCTACTTGTGTGCTTGTCACCTAGGGTTTTGTCCAGCAAAATCATAAACACATGCAAGAAATTAAACTACAACCATTCATTCAAGAATTTTTGCAGAAAAATACTTAAAATTCACCAAGAAATAACCATGCAAACCGTAGTTGTAACACCTTCCTTCAAGAGAAATACCAAAATATGCCAAAAATGTCTTCCTTCAACAAGTGCGCCTCACTAAATCAGCCAAATACCCAAGAGAGGGGGCAAATTTCAGACCTCCTTATGGAGTGAATGAAAGATGGTGAAAAAATGAGAGTGAAAATCTTCCATTTATACAAAACCTTGACCTAATTTAACATTTAGGTCAGGTAAAAAGGCCGACAAGGGAAAAATATCAAATCATACTGTTTTACATTAAATTGTCAAGTTAAAACCCTAAATCAAGTTGAAAGGAGAGTAAAAGCCCCTCCAAGGGAGACGTTAGCCCTTTTTAGGGTAGATGGGGCGTCCTGGAGAAAAACGTTAGCCCTCCCTAGGCTTCTCCAACCTGCCACATGTGCCACTGTTGCCTAGTCTGCCTTCCCCAAACGTCCATGATGTTGAGTGACGTCATGGTCAAGGTGGTGACGTCCTAGGCCTCCAAAGGCCAACGTTCCACTAAGAAAGGGTCATCCCCCCTAGGTCAAGCTGTGACGAGGTGCCTCTGGTGGAACATTCTCTTCTTCTCCAGTGCAAAGCCCCTGATCCATTTGTGTCCTGTCTCTGCCCCCTGATGGGGTCTTAGCATCCATTTGGTGGGCTCTTCAGCCCCATGGAGGTCTGAACTGATCATCTCCCCATGTGTACCGGTTCAAATGGTACCTGTCCGTCGAGCATGGTCCTGCACATCAAAGGCTACGCCCTCCGTGGGCTCATCAGTCACAGGGATCATAGCAATGTCAATCACATTTCATCATCAATATTATTAAACATATGCACTAAGTCACAGGATACGTCCCC